>CAJDSM010046690.1:0-17180 GCA_903981925.1 Ostrea lurida | reverse complement strand
ATAGTCCTCTATCCAGACGGGAGGGTACTTTTTGTTAGCCTCATCAGTCAGTCGGGAATCCATTTTCCGCATCATTTTTATTTTTGACATTTGTACAATACTCCAGGATGAAATTCGAATTTTGTTTCAGTCCGTTTATTGTTTGCAAGCTATGATCCGTAGACTTTGAAATTTACGCTAATGTTTTTGGAAGGCTTGCAGTTTTTACTATGCCGAGTTACAAGATCGAGGTTGAATATTGGTTTCTTTCACTCAATTTTCAGAAATCCGGGAATTTTAGAGAATGCTTGGCAATTAATTTGTATAGGAAAGTCTTTAATGGTGGTTGAGTGTGTTTACTTTCTGTTGCCATTTCAGGCTTTACATTCCTAGATATATCACAGGTCTTGCGAATACATGTATACTGTTGACGTATGATTAATCACGTAGAATATTACACAGACGATCGGACCTGGAGTCAATATGGGAATGCTGTTGGTTTTTTGGTTGGTTTTGGGTGTGTGTGTGTCTGCGTGCGTGTGTGGGTGTGGGTGTGTGTTTATTTTTACTTCACAAGTGTTTTGGACATATATTTTTAAAAATTGTTTAGACAGATCTATTCTGAAGTCAATAAATTTACCGATAACAGAAGTTCACTCTTTTCTTTAATTTTTTTTAACAACAATATCTTAATTTGATTGTAAGACCATATGAAATCAATCCATAATAAAACTGTAAAATTTGAATGATTAGAATAACACTGAAATTTACATCAAATATTTTCTTACCAGTCTGAGATGAAATCGCTGACACCCAGTACTACCTTGTCACATACAGGACAATCCACACATCCCGCACAAAAACGTCCATGAACCGTCAGGGACAATCTTCCTTTACAGTCTTTCCATACGTGCCTGGCCAACCTGTCAGAAGATAATACTTGCATAATACATCTGTTACAACAATTCACACTCATCCAAAAGTGAATAGATTATTTTGATAATTACCTTCACATGTATGACTACGATTTCTATAATTTCGACAACATGTAGATATTCTCCTTCACTGTTTTGAGATAAAGTTTTGATAAAGCAATGAAAAGAACTTTAAAAAAAATAAATACAAAATGATATCAAAATCAGACAGGAATACATGCAATGAAAGGTTTACATACTTTGAGCAGATCCTACAGTCTGGGTTGAGCATGCGATATCACAAACAAACCATTCACACAGCAACACCAAATTAAACGCACAGACTAGTATGCACATAATGCACACAATAAGGATCACATTACCAAGACAAATATCAAAAGCTCTAATGAATAATAAAATGTTTCCGACATTTCATTATATTATCAGCCTTCACAACAGGAAATTTCATTTGGATAAGTGGGTTATTTTTAAAAACCATTCTGGTTATTTTTCCACTTTTAAAAAAATGTTATAATGCTGAACAGAAGTATTTCTTATGTCAGCAACATTATGAAAGTCAATTTGAGTTGCAAGTAGGATACAAAACTACATCTTTTGCTATGTTTACAAGCTCGCACAATGGATTGCATAAAGAAAAATATATGTTAAAAGAAAATGAGTTATAAACTGATTAAAAGTTTTCAGAATGGACTTGCAAAATGAGAAATCTGTTTTAAACAAACGTTTACAGCCTTCGTAACATAAGGAGACTTGTGATGCAGCGGTAACTCAACAAGACATTCAAATTTTACTACCATTGGAAATAACCTTAGATATCAAGCATTGTAAACATTAAAATGGGAATCATCACTTAAAAATTTCTGGCTCAAACCCATCTATGCAATTCTTGTGTATTCAAAAGTTGTTCAATGAAAAAAAAAAAATCTCTAGCTGCGCGTGGCCTTAACTCGGCGTTTAGAATACATCTATTAATGACGTATGCATTCAATATAGCTTATATAATATCCCAGTGAACTCGAAATAAAGACCCACAGAGCTTCCATATCTGCCTCTACTGATCAATGAGCATTAAAGGCAACCAACAACACAACTGTGTTAAAGGGGGTAATTTCACTTCTCCCATATTTATGTCAAAATGTCATATACACTTCATGTGGTGTTTAACTTTCTCAACTGATTCAATATGCAAAATCTGCTCTGTATGATCAGTTTTTAAATCAGACATACTACTGAGAAAACACGATGATGTACAGGATTTCAAAAGCACGTTCAAATTTGCATTTCGCAAAGTCTTGTGGTCATTAAAACGATCTACTTTGCCAAAACAACTCTACCAGTGGTTATAAATGCTTTCTGACGTATTCATACCAATGTTAGGCCGTTCTTTATAAACTGATTCTGACTACAGGTTACTCCGTTCACCTGATCTAAACAATGGGCTCAGCGGGTGTGCACGTTCAACAGGTGGTTACTCCTCCAAGGCTACTGATCCCACCTGTGTGTATCCAGGCCCCCGTATTTGCCCATCCCTTTAATTGCATTCCGTTTTGGATGTATGAGATTGATCAATGTTCATTATCTTCAAGATTTCATGTCAAAATACTATAGCATCTAGTTTTCGAAGGTTTGCATATTGGGTCAAAACCTGACTGATAAACAATCCCTATTTGCATTGTATTGGACAGATCAGATGGGAACTCGCTGTAGAGACTAGCTTTTCTGGCGATGTGTAAGAGTTCTCTTTATATATGCAATCAATTTATAAGTTGAGCTATAGTATAATAAAGAATTATGTATAATCCCTTTCTGTACTGTATGTTATATGCACATTAATTAGCCCCTTATATATTTTTTCAATTATCATTATAGCTTACTTAATCTGCCTCAAAACTTTAATGTGATTGTATTTATTTCAATTTTATATTATCCCAGAATATCACTCTTGTTCCTCATAGTTTTTATCTAGTTGCATCATCATTCATTCCTCTTTTTTAAATTCCGCGTTTTTGCAAAATTCACTCTAGGTACCGCTAGTCCTTCGTGCCCAATTTCCTCACTGTTGTTATAAAAGTATAATTATGAGAGATAAATTAGACCCAAATGTTCACAACAAAGTAAAGCAAATTTTGCGTGTTGTTAATGGATACAACACCGTCGCTTTATTATCAATTTTTTTCTGAGATCTCCAATTTACTAGCCTACATCTACTGGAAGGAGAGCAGCATGCGATCGCCGGGCTATCCCAAACCTTATCGTCTCGATCGTCTGGATGATACCGCGCTTTGGAGTGGTGCCCTTCCCCGCCTGTTGGAGTTCCAACTCCTCTGGTCTCCTCCTATGCAATAAAATTTTCTCCTTTCCTGTTACATTTTGTGCCGTGAACATCTATACGAAGCGAAGCGTGAAAGTCCTGTTTTAACACTAGTTGGGGAAAAACTCGTTACTTTTTCCTGACAAAAAAAAAAGCGGATTTTTGCATTAGATTTTTACTGAGAGAGCACGTGAAAGAGCACAGGAATCTAGGTTGTCGCGTCTTCGAGGAATTGGCGAGGGGAAATAAAAACACATCGAGTGGACAATAACCGTATCCACCACAAACCATTTCTTTTCATCACCCCCCCCGCCCTCAAATATTTCTATTATCTGTCTTGGTTTCAAAGGCCGCAAAACTGTGCTGTACCTATCACGTCATGTTAACTCTCACGAACTGCCTAGATACAGTGTGCAACCAGTTTTTGAGAAAATTTCATCTACAACTTGTTTAATGAAGTTAAACAAATCAGAGCATTTAATTTTAATCTTAATTCATACCTAATTCATAACCTGGATGCACAAGTCTTCCTTAGGACTCTCAAGTCAAAGTAACAGTTGTCTGCTTAATGACTTTTAAATTCTTATCACAAGTCAACGTTAGACATAAATATACCAATATTACCATTCACAGGGGTTTTGGACTCTTCTCCTATCACTCATTGCTGTTTTAGCTCCATGCACTGTCAATTCAAAATGTGTTTGCAAAAGGAAGTATATGTTGGGTAAATCAAAATTCGAATGACAATCCCGAAACATGGTGTGACGCAGTTTATTTGACAATCTGAGAAACTACATGTATATATTAGTAACTAATATACTATAATACAAAATTGCTCATTACATGAGCTAGGAATTCATAACAGTCAGGACTACGCGTATGTCATAAATGTGGAGCTGTTCCACATTCAAAGGAATTATAGGAAAATATTTCTGATCAGATTTCATTAAAACTGCTGTAGCTCCTGATTTGATTTAATATTTTTTTGTGACCAGTTTTAAAGCAATGATATTGGATGGAAGGTGCGTCAGATCTTGAATGGTGTTAATGCGCATAGGAATTATGAAATGACGTTACCACAGATTTTAATATTTCCCGAGACGCTTGGCGAGGAGAATATTTAAATCTGGTAAACGAATTCATATGTCATATGCCATAACATGAATATAAATTCTATTTAGTCACACACCTTCATTAAACGCGTATTTTTGCATCTATTTTCTGTTTCACAACCCGAATTTGCGCTGTTAGTGTTTGACGTCGTCAATTCGATTGTGACGTCGTCTCTGCAATTCACGGTTTGAAGAAGCTTGGATTTCTGTTACACTTATTTTCACCTCATTGAAAGATTTCAAAACCCTCTTGGACAATCTCGGTGACAAAACAATGTTTTACCGTCCAATTTTACAGTTTCAGTCTTGTGTGCCGTTTTCTTTACGATAAGCGCCTAAGATTGATTGAACCTCCCTAATTTGCCATTTTATGAACCTCAGCTACGAGCTTCATATACGTTTTCCGACCCGTGTTATGAACCCAGAAACAGACAGTTGTGTGATAAATTAGTTAAAACACATGTGAATATATTGTCTTAAGAATGCGAACACTTGCTTTCTGATAGAATTGTAAACAAAGTTATCATATGTGATGTCACAGCGAACAAAATACCCTGTGTTTATGTGAAATTTAGTACCGTTACATATTTTGATGAGTTACATGCAGTACATGAAACGACTATACACAAATAATTATTGTTCACTATCCAATAGTAAAAGGTTATAAACATGTAATAACCAAGATTACACTGCTTGTGTATTCTAAACAAAGATACAATCTACAGATCTATTCATTTTAGCTGCTTCTTATTATTTGACATGAAACAGGACAAAGGAAGATAACATTTCACGTTATGTCAAACCTAATCATAATCCAAAAACATATAACAAAATCAGTGTAGGGCAACACGGACCTCCGACAAAAGCGAAGGGAGGATCAGGTGCCATGAAGGCAGAAGCATCCTCTGTGACGTCACACCGCGTGCGCCCATTTAGTCGAAATTAAAGTAAACGGGATTACCCGTCATTCATATCTAGTAGGAAAATCACAGTCTAACAAAAGGGTATGAAAACAAAGTCAGTCAACATATATGACTTAGTGATAATTGTAATCGCAAAACAGTCATTATAGACGACCGTAGAAATTTGCGAAATGATGACTTTAAACGGAGATTCTTTACTTAACCCCTGCGAGCATCAACTTTTTGTTAGTACGTTGGCCTCGCGTTTAAAAAGTCCGCAATACGCATACGCCATGCTCTTGGCGTATCGAATCAACTCGGGAGATAATACACACCATAAGCAGGTGAAGTTTCGTATATTACTACATAGAAAAGGAAAGTTGACGATTGCAAAGTCAAAATTCATCACGCTATCATATAATTAGTTGCAGTCCTGCCATGTGAGAGTCACATGTTAAGTAAAATAATCATAATATGAAGCAGATTATGTCAGATTTCTGTGGTTGTCCTTTATGTCGAGCTCTTCGCGAGAATATATCAAATGGACATAATTGTGGAAAATGATGATTGTAATTGAAGACATCATCTATTTATACCTATATGTAAGGTTGAAGACACGGCAAGTTTTTCTGTTTTATCCCGTACAGTTTCTGTACAATTCTGCTTCATATGAATACAAAAATAAGTCTACAATCCTACAACAACAGAAGACAACCGTCTCGATGAAACACTGTCACAGTAACACAGATTCTCTGGAACTAACCCCCCCCCCCCCCCCCCCGATTTCTTGTGCCGCTTATCGCCCACACAAACTGTCCTCAGTCTATTGTCAATACCAGAGGATCTTTGGTTCCGGTTCAGCCAAGCACCGGACGACCAACAGATGTAGTAATTGCTGGCAATACCACAATACATCAATTATGATTATACGATACAGATATTATTATAAATTGATCATCGTTGAATCCATCTTCAGATGCAGTGGAGCAGCAGGATACGTAACGATGCACTCATAAATAGAAACCACTTGGAAATAAAAAATGTAGCGTCTTTTGTCAGTTCATTGTCACCAATCGAACACATCGGCTTTCCGGAAAGAGCCGAGTGATGTTCCGACTTCGTCATGCACCGAGAATATTAGAGTTATACTCCCTTATTAATATTAAAACTAGAAACCGCTAACATTGGAATTAATTATCATTTCCGAAAAACTGTGGAATCATTTAATTCGTGGGGGCCAATGTTCGTGGCACACTAAAATTTTGCTGGTTCCTGGTGACGTAATTTCAGTGGGTAGATGATAAATAAAGCGAATGGCGTAATATTTTTTAAGATTAAAAGAAAAATAAAGGCGATGTTCGTTGACCTAAATTCGTTGGATAAGAGTACCCAGAGAAATCCGCAAACATTCGATATTTACGAGTATCAGCGACCAAGTCGATGTCAAAAATTAATTCTGTAATCGATGTCGCCACAGGTGTATCAGCGATGATCTTCGAATAGTCAGCAAACTTCATAACAACACTACAAGGTGCTAATTACTGACAATTAAGACAAATCCTGTTCTAACACTTTGTAATTTGTGATATAAAGTACCTTAACAACTTGCTGCTCTGAGGAAATGTCATCTGCTAAACTGCTAAAACATTCGGGCGCACTGTTCTCTCTGGTGATAGCATTGTCGTGTATATGCATACTTTGTTACTTCGCCATTTTATATAGTCCCGAGCGATTTGTGAAAAAAATTTGCACAGAAGGTGATAAAAGCATGAAAATTTTGAACATATCCTCTTTAGGCATTCCAATAAATATCAGAGTGGACCCAATCGAATACCTGAAAATGCGGGCTTTTGGCGGGCCATTCTTGAAATAATGCGACAAAATATGACTAAATCACGAATTTTTTTTAATTAAAATCATGCTTTGACTAAAATCTGATTAAACTTTGTAATCATAAATACATACAATTAAGTTTACCGATATGAAAAATGTTCAAAGGTCATTATAACATGCGGCCATCTTGAATGGCGCCCATCTTGGAACCGATTTTTATTTCTCTCTTTCGGTCTCTTAACGACACGGAATATAATTCGTTTTCTAAAATAGAGAATTTTAAAATTTAATATAAGGCTAGCGCTATGCATTAATTAGTTAAATCATGACAAAAAACATTGGAGTCCGTCATTGAATTATTTTCAGCGCGGGAGCGTTTCAAAAGTGTAGGCTATTGAAAACACGTAATTGCAAAGAAAATATAGGAATTACCTTTGTGCCAAATAAAATGATATAAAAAATTCTAAAATAAGATTGTATCCAATTGAAGAGTGATTGTTAAGGAACATTAAAGTTACAAAATTATAAAAAGAACGTGGCATTGTCATCCGGCCAAAATTGTTCAGGGGGGCGTGTCAAAGGCGATTTTGACAATTCTCAATGAATATGTTGCCAACGAGAGAATAATAAAGTATTTATCTACTTTTAGCATCATATTTTCCTTTATAAAACTATTTAGGGGGGGGGGGGGATTTGAGATGTCATTTTATCAATAGTGTAACAAGTATTGAAATAATTGTCTCAATTTGCAGGGGCGGTTTCAACAATATGTAATATATAAACTGTCGTAAATGCAATGGTTCAAATATAAAACATGGTATTGCGGCTTGATACGATGAATTTTAGTACACCTACCAATGTTACACTTCCCATTGTATATTATCATTATTTTCACAATTGTATATACTCTCTAAATAAATGAAAATTAAATTAACTAGGATAAAAGCATGCGTATTTTGCATTGAAAAAATACAAGCAAATGTTACTTGTCGTCAGTTGGAAAATATAACCGTACTTTGTCTTTCTGTCTTCCATTAATCATCAGTTTCTATTGAAAACCGTTAAAAAGAAAAAAATACTTTTTATTCCTTTGACAGATTTTACTGTTTATAATCTAAAAATACGATCTAAACATTGCGTACATGATTGAATGTAACATGATGTACAACATGTACATGTATGGTAAATGGTACTTGTTATCGGACACGAATAACCGAAAGTTAAAAAAAAAAAAGCATCATTATACATGTATCTCAGTGTACTCTCTGTTAAAGACATGAGACTAAACTGACTTTTTTGCAGTATTACATGGCCTCTTTGTGTGCACACAGTTATCTGCAATCAACTCTAGGGATAGACGTTCAAGCTATTTCTACGACAACATCGATTTCCCGCACACAATCGGGCATTGTGACGTCAAATACAAAGACCAGTGAATGTTCACGTCACCACTTACAATAATATTATTCATGATCAATTAATCCTAAATATATTGCCGTAGACTTCACTACTCTAAAAGAGTGATGATTTTTGTTCTATGCTTTCGAAATTGCATATGCGCGGATTTCTGCGCAGAAGCACGACAATTTTCATTGGTCTGTCGTCGTTAAGGGTGATTAATTAAGTACGTCACGTGATACACACTATGACGTAAATTTGGATGTGACGTCACAATGCCACGCCTAAGCGTAGGCTATTTCAATGTTAAATCATATTATCTGCCTTTCAAATTCTGCATATATTCTAAAAGAACCTAAAGTCTTCCTTCATTAAAGGAGGTTATCTAATATATGAATACATATCGTGTATCCGGGGCTCTTTTTATAACAACTCGACAATATAACTCTGGATACATTAACCGTTGCGCGCATTCTGTTGAATATTCAATTCAAAAAATTATTGTAATGACACATTTTTTTCCTTTAATATAAATTTTTCAAGAATTACCAATTCACCTATAAATACAAAATTTCTATTCATGGGCAGTGTATAAGAATAAAGTTCAGGTATTGGGAAATCTTCAAAAATTATATTCAAAGCGAAAAAAATGTCATTACAATAATTTCTTTGAATGGAAATGTCACACGAAGCAGCCAGTTCATTATTCCAGAGTTAATTGTCGATTTATAAAAGAGCCCCCAGATTCACACGATATGTATTCAATATATTAGATAACCTCCTTAATGAAGGAAGATCTTTAGTTTTTTAATAATACCTCAGAATTTGAAAGCAGATCAATATGATTACATTTGAAATAGCTACGCTTGGCGTGGCTTTGTGACGTCACAATCAACATTTTACGTCATGTGTTTATCACGTGATCGTACTATGAATATCCCCTTAACGACGACAGACCCAATTCGAATTTCTGCATTCTGCGCAGAAACCGCGCAATATGCAATTTATCATAGCATTAAACAAAAAATCATCACTCTTTTAAGTATTGAAAGTTCTACCGGCAACATATTAGATATTAATTGATCATGAATAATTATTATTGATGTGGGTCGACGCTTTTGAAATGTCACTCGGTCTTTTGTATTGACGTCACAATGCCGTTGGCGGAAATCGATGTTGATGTAGAATAGCTTGCAACTCTATCCCATAGCAGGAGCAGATAACTTATCACCACGAAAGAGGCACATTAATATGGCCAAAAAGTCATGTCTTGATCTCATGTCTTCTTTTACAGGAGTACACTCGAGATACATCGTATAAATAATGCTGTTTTTTTTTCTGAACTTTATATCGTGTCCGAATAAACAAGTACATTTACCACCTACAGTGTACATCTTGTACATGCATTTACATTCAATACAATTGTACGCAATGTTTTGAAATCAGTATCTTGACTTAATACATCGGTAAAATTGTCAAAGGAATAAAAAAAGATTTTTTCTCTTTAACGGATTTCTATAAGAAAACTGATATTAAGAAGACAGAAAGACAAAGTCACAGGTTATATTTACCAACTGACGACAAGTACTTTGCTTTGTATACTTTCAAATGCAAAATACGCATGCTTATCCTAGTCATAATTTAAAATTTTCATTTTATTTAGAAAGTCATAACAATTGTGAAAAATTAATGATAATAATAACAATGAAGTGTAAAACATTTAGGTGTACTACAAATTCATCGTATCAAGCGCAATACCCATGTTTATATTTGAACCATTGCACTTACGGACAAGTTTTATCTTACATATGTTTGAAACCGCCCCTGAATATTATTTAACAATATTCAATACTCTGTACACATGAAATCACATTTCGCAATACTAAATAGTTAATTATAATGGAAAATATGATGCTAAAAAGTAGAAATAACTTATTTATTCTCTCGTTCGGCACATATTTCATTGAGGAATTTGTCAAAATCCCCTTTTGACACGCCCCTGAACAATTTTGGCGATTGGACATGCCACTTTCTTTTTCATAATTTGTAACTTTAATGATGTCCTTCCATCACTCTTCAATTTATACAATCTCATTTAGAATCTTTTTTTATATCAATTTCTATACTTGCACAAAACGGAAAATTTCCATTATTTCTTTGCAATTACGTTTTTCAATAGCCTACACTTTTGACAGCTCCCCGCTGAAATAATCACATGACGACCAATGTTTTTTTCATGGATTTAACTAATTTAATGCATACGCTAGTTATATTAAAATTTTAAAAATTCTCTATTTTAGAAAACGACATTATATCCGTCGTCGTTAAGAGACCGAAAAGAGAGAAGATAAATCCGGCTATCCAGATGGCCGCCATTCAAGATGACCGCATGTTGTAATATACCTTTTGAACCATTGTTCAATCGTAAACCTTATATGTAGTATTTATATCCCTACCCAAAGTTTAATCCAATTTTAGTCAAAGCACGCTTGCGCCTCGTTTAGCATCTCGCAGCAAAACTTTGATTTAGTCATAATTTTGTCGCATTATTTACAAAATTGGCCGCCAAAAGCCAATTTCAGTATTCGATTGTGTCTTCCACTTCTTCGATATTTATTGGAGACTAAAGAGGATATGTTCAAAATTTCATGCTTTTATCACACTTCTGTGCAATTTTTCACCAAATCGCTCGACTATATAAATGGCAAGTAACAAAGTATCACATACACGACATCCTACACCAGAAGAACAGTGCGACCGAGAATGTCTTACAGTTAGCAGATTACTTCCTCAGAAGCAGCACAGTTGTATAAGGTACATATAAATACAAATTACAAAGTGTTAGAAAGGATTGTTAATTTCAGATTAGCACCTTGTAGTGTTTTATGATAGTTGCTGACTATCGAAAGATCATTCGCTGATGCACCTTGGCTAAATCGATTACAAAATTAATTTTTGACCACCCATCGATTGCCGCCTGACTACTGTGGATTCGACAATGTTTGCATTTCCTGGTCACTCTATACCACGAATCTAGGTCCCAACGAACAGCTTTATTTTTCTTTTAATCTTAACAAAATTTACGCCCATTCGTTATTTATCAATTACCCACGAAATTCTACGTCCCCAGAACCAGCAAATTTTAGCATTGCCCACTGAACATGGCCCCCACGAATTAAATGATTTCCACAGGTTTCTTCCGGAAATGAAATTATTCACTTTAACGTTTCAGGTTTTTAATATTACATAACGGGATATAACTCTAATATTCATCCGTGCCAATGACAATCGGAACATCACTCGGCCTTTTTCCGGAAAGCCGATTGATAGTTCCGATTGGTGACAATGACTGACAAGACGCTACATTTTTTATTTACCAATGTAGAGTTTAGCATTCATGATGCACATCGCTTACGTTAATCCTGCTGATCCACGCATCTGAAATGAAGTTCAAATGCATCAATTTATAATTAAAATTCTGTTATCTGTATAATCGATTGTGATTGTAGGATATTCCAGCAAATACTACATCTTATTCGTCGGTGCTGTGCTGAACCGGAACAAAAGATCCTCTCGGTATATGACATAGACTGAGGACAGTTTTGTGTGGGCGGAATAATCGGCAGCAAGAAATGAGGGGGGAGGGGGGGGGGGGTTAATAGTCACAGAACAGTCTGATGTTACTTGACAGTCAGTGTTCCAGTCGAGACGTGTTCTTCTGGTTGCTTTAGATGTAAACTTAATTTTGTACTTCATATGAGCAGAATTTGTACAGAACTGTACGGATAAAAACAAAACTCTGCCTGTCCTTCAACCTGTACATTAGATATCAAGATGATTGCTATCAATTAACAATCATCATTTCAACAATTATGTCCATTTGATATATCCCGAAGCAGCCTCGACATAAAGGACACCACAGAATCTGACATATCTGTTCGATATTGGCATATTTTACTTAACATTGACTCTAATGGCAGAACTGAGCAACTACACTTATATGATAAGCGTTGATGACTTATGACTTTGCAATCGTCAACTTTCCTTTTCTATGTAGTAATATCACCCTATCACCTAGCTTATGGTGTGATATATCTCCAGTTGATTCGATACGCAAGAGCATGCTAATGCGTATGCGCAACTTTTTAAAGCCGAGGCAACTACTAACAAAAAAGTATGCATGCTGCAGGTTGATAACGAATCTCGTTTAAAAGTCATCATTTCGCAAATTCTACGGTCGCTATAATGACCTTAGTTTGCGATTACAAATTATACTAAGTCATTATGATTGCTGAATTTGATTTCATACCCTTTCGTTAGACTGTTCATCTTTCCTACTAGATATGAATCACGGGCTAATCCCGTTTACTTCTATTTCGACAAGGGCTCACGTCCGGGTGTGACCGGTCAGCAGACGGATGCTTACTCCTCCATTGGACCTGAGTCCCTAGCCTTCGCTTTGTCGGAGGTCCGTGTTGCCCTACACTCGATATTCTGTATTATGTTTTTTTTGTTATGATTACGTTTAGACACAATTGTTAACTTACGCCTTTTTGTATGTTATTCTCGTCAAATCAAAAATAAGCAGCTAAATGCAATAAGATCTTTAGATTGATACTCTTTGATTTAGAATTACACAAGCCAGTTCAATTTGGTCTTATACATGTTTAAACCTTACTCACTTGGATATGACCCCAATAAATATTAATTTCTGGTAATTAGAGTCCTTTTCATGTTACTGCATGTAACCATCACATATGTACGGTACTTTAAAATTTCACACAACTACCAGGGGTTATTTTGCTTCGGCATGTCGACATCACATATGTACTAACTTTCGTTTAAAAATCTATCAAGAAAGCAAAGTTCGCATTCTAAGGACAATATTACACAGTTTTTTAACTAATTTTATCACACAAACTGTGCTGTTTCTGGGTTCATAACACGGCGTGGAAAAAACGAAAAACCCGATATGAACCTCTAGCTAGGTTCATATTAAAATGCAAAAATTGGGAGCGTCAATCATCTTGCGCTAACGTAAAGAAAAAACGGCACCCAGACATGAAACTTGCTAAAATTGACCGTAAAAGACATCTGTTTGTCCCGAGTGTTACCAAGAGGTTTGAATCTTTCATGAAGCGTGAAAATAAGTGTAACAGGAAATTCCAAGCTTCTTCAACCGTGGACCTTTGCAACGACCGGTCACAATCGATTGACGACGTCAAACACTAACAGCGACAAATTCGCGGTTGTGAAACAGAAAATAGATTCAAAATACGCGTTTAATAATGTTGTTCTGTGATAACTAGAATCTTACTACTCATGCTATGGCATATGGACTTATGAAATGCGTTACGATTAAATATTTCCCCTCGCCAAGCCTCGGGAAATATTAAAATCTGGTAACTCATTCATAATCTCCGAAATGCCATAATCACTCACAAGATCTAGACGCACCTGCCATCCAATATCATGCTTCTAAACACTGGTCACAAAAACATACTTAAATCAATCAGAGTACAGCAGTTTGAATTGAAAGCTGATCAGAAATTTTCACTATAATTCCTTTTAACTTGAACAGCTCCACAATACTTATGACATAGGACGTAGTCCTGACTGTTTTAACATCCCTGATGCTCATGTATAAGCAAAATTGTATCTATAGTAAATATAGTTACTGAACTTAACCATGTAGTTTGCTCAGATTGTGCCAAAAAAACTCAATTTCACAAACCATTTTACCGGGATTGTCACTCATTTTGCATTTACCCAACATAATACTTCCTTTCTGAAAACACATTTTATGAAATTGACAGCTGCATGGAGCTACCAACACAATACGACGTGATCAGAAAGAGATCCAAAACCCTGTAGAATAGGTAATATTTTGGTATATTTATCTCTACGTTACTTGTGCATAAAATTTAAAAGTCATTAAGCAAAGAAACACCCTGCTGTACTTTCGACTGAGAGCTCTAAGGAACGGACTTGAGCAGACCAGTTATGATATAGTATAACTAAAGACTTAAAACTTAATCTCTGATTTGTTTAACTTCATATAAACACATCGGAATGACAACATTGTCTCAAAATGGTTTGCGACACTGTACTAGCAGTTTCGTGAGATTAACAATGACGTATAGTTACACACAGTTTTCGGCTGGAAGACCCAAGAACAGATATGAGGAAATGTTTGAAGGGAGGGGGGTGATGAAAAGAATATTGTTTGTGGTTGGATACCGGTTATGTCCAACTCGATGTGTTTATTCCCTCCAATTCCTCGTAAGACGCACAACCTAGATTCCCTGTGCTCCATTTACAGGCTCTCTCAGTAAAATCAAGCAAATCCCTTTTTTTTATTCGTCCAGAGAAAGTAACGAGTATTTTTCAAAACTTAATGTTAAACAGGACTTTCCCTTCGCTTCGTATAGACTGTCAACGGCACCAAATGTAACCAGAAGGAGAAAATTTTATTGCACAGAGGAAGACCAGGATTGAACTCCAAAGGGGGGAAGGGCACCACCTACCAAGCGCGGGTACATCCAGACGATTCGAAGAACCGGATCAAAGCGTTTTGGATAGCCCGGCGATGCATGCGCTCTCCTTCAGTAATGTGAGGCTCAGTAAATTGGAGATCTCCCAGAAAAAAAATTAGATTAATAAAGCCGACAGGCTGTTTGTATATCCACTAACAACACTCAAAATTTGCCGTTTTTTGGTGAAACATGGGTCTAATTTATCTCTCATACTATACTTTATATAAACAAACAGGTTGAAGGGAAATTGGCACGAAGGAACATAGCGGTTTACCTAGAGTGAATTTTAGGCTAAAACCAGCGAATTAAAAAACGAGGGAATAATGGATATCGCAACTCAATCCAAAAAACCTATGAGGGAACTAAGATGATATTCTGATAATATAAAATTGAAATAAAATACAATACATTAAAGTTTGTGACAGATATAAGTTATGCTATAAATGGATATATTTGAAACAATTATCAAGGGGCTTAATTAATCCGTGCATAATAACATACATTACAAAGGTATACAATAATTCGTTATATTATACTATAGGACCCAACGCTTAAAATTAAATTTGCATATCAAAAGAGACACTCTTCACCACATCGCCGGAAAAGCTAGACGCTCTAACGAGTTCCCTCTGAGCGTCCAATACAAATGCAAAACTAGGCATTGTTTAATCAGGTTTCTGACCCCAATTATGCAAAACCTTCGAAAACTAGGTCATAGTACTTTCGACAATGAAATCTTGAAATAATGACATCATCCAATCTCATACATCCAAAACGAATGCAATTCAAAGGGATGGCAAATACGGGCCTGATTACACCAGAGGGGAATCAGTAGCCTTGGAGAGTAAACACCCTCTGCCGACGGTCACACCCGCCCGTGAGCCGATTGTTTAGATCAGGTGAACGGATAAGTACCTGTAGTCAGAATCAGTTTTACAGAACGGCCTAACAATTGGATATGGCAATTAAATACGTCAGAAAGCATTTATAACCAACTGGTAGATTGTTCTGGCAAAGTAGATCGTTTTAATGACCACAGACTTTGCGAAATGCAAATTTTGAACGTGGCTTTTGAAATCCCTGTACATCATCGTGTTTTCAGTAGTATGTCTGATTTAAAAACTGATCATACGCAGAGCATGACTTTGCATATTGAATCAGTTGAGAAAGATAAACACCACATGAAGGTGATAATGACATTTTGACATAAATATGGAGAAGCTGAAATTACCCCCTTTAACACAGTTGTGTTGTTGGTTGCCTTTAATGCCTATATATGATCTAAGTAGGAGGCAGATATGGAAGACTCTGTGGAGTACTTTATTTCGAGTTCACTGGGATATAATATATAAGCTATATTGAATCGACATACGTCATTAATAGATGTATCTAAACGCCGAGTTAAAGGCCACGCGCAGCTAGAGATTTTTTCTTTTCATTGAACAACTTTTGAATAGCACATAAGAATTGCATAGATGGGTTTTGAGCCAGAAGATTTTTAAGTTGATATTCCCCATTTTAATGTTTACAATGCTTGATATCTAAGGTTATTTCCAATGGTTAGTAAATTTGAATGTCAGTTGTTGAGTTACCACACTGCAATCACAAGTCCTCTTTATGTTAACAAGGCTTGTAAACGTTTTGTTTAAAACAGATTTCTCATTTTGCAAGTCCATTCTGAAAACTTTTAATCAGTTTATAACTCATTTTCTTTTAAACATGATATTTTCTATTATGCAATCCATTGTGGAGCCTTGTAAACATAGCAAAGAATTGTAGTTTTGTATCTCACTTGCCACTCAATAATTGACTTTCAAATGTTTGCTGACCATAAGAAATACTTTCGTTCAGCATTATAAACATTTTTTAAAAGTGGAAAAATAACCAGAATGGTTTCATTTAAAAATAACCCCACTTATCCAAATGAAATTTCCTGTTTGTGAAGGCTGATAGATATAAATGAAATGGTCGGAAACATTTTATTATTCATTAGAGCTTTTGATATTTGTCTTGGTAATGTGATTCCTTATTGTGCATTATTGTGCATAACTATGTGCTGTGCGTTTAATTTGGTGTTGCTGTGGTTGAATGGTTTGTTTGTGATATCGCATGCTCAAACACAGACTGTAGGAATCTGCTCAAAGTATGTAAACCTTTCATTGCATGATATTCCC
>CAJDSM010046688.1:7770-21339 GCA_903981925.1 Ostrea lurida | reverse complement strand
TAAAACGCGCAAGCTTTACAAAATGATCTGGAGGAAAAGTACTCCCCTAAGAAATTCACACTCACGGTATGAAGAAATGGACATCACGCATGTACACAACGGGAGAAATACGGCATGCGAAAACGAATTACGTAGAAATTAACAAAGAGATGCTGACAACAAGGGGAAATCTTACAGCGCGAGGGTCACGCCATTTTGTCAACCAACGGGAAAAACCGACATCGTGGAGATGAAAACTAAACACCATGGCTTGCCGCTATTAGATGACAAAGCACAGATGAATCACGCACTGTATTACTGAAGTCCACTACAATGGATACGGATAGAATGTAGAAAGCGATGCGACAAAAAACCAGCGCAGACATATTTAGCAAATCCGAGATGAAAATATTGCTACATACTCGGATATATAAAAATAACCAACAAATCAAGATGAAAGAGAACAACAGAACTCAAGACGACAATGTTCCAAGAAAAAAGATTGCCTTATCCTCAAACAGTACAGAAAGACCATACACACTGTACCAAGAATCTCTCCTTCATCCACTCCAGAGCAAGACAACAAATCCCGCCACAGCTGAAGCGCTACACCAACACAAGTAGAAAAATCGTTAATGGTTCTATACTGAATCATCCATTTGTCCACTAACTAATAACAAGAAGAACATGGCGATACTAACATGAATCACTCACAGCTCCTCCAGTCAAACCATATGAATTGGATGCACCAATGCGCTTACCCGAACTGCACATATTAGAATACCCACATAGAGAGGAATTAATGGACTGGACTATATTACACTAATCAAGAACCAACAAGCACCAAAACCGCCATGAAGCATAGAAAGAAAATGTAGCTTAGACACGAGTGTAACCAGTGACAAGTGAAAAGGAAAAAGAATAAAGCAGATGCGACGAACAATGTGGAGAAGGGAGACACGCAAGCGAAACAAACAAAACGAACGCAAAATAGAAAAAGCGTCGAGCCAGGCGTAAAAATCACATCAGCGGAACAGCGGAGCGATAAGAAAAAGCCAAGCACACGAAAACCCTAAAAAAAAAATACAATAACAAAAAACACAAAAAAAGAGATCAAAAGGAGTAAAACAAAAACCACAATCGGGAGAAACGATCACGGATGAACCGGGAACACGAGAAGATCTTGTTGGTAATAACTAGACATCTGCAATAAAATCAACAACACACTATCCGACCATAAGATAGCCAACCATAGAAAACGAGAAATTAAAAAGAAGATCGGTTACACTCTGATCCAAAACACACCTCACATCCGCGACCACAAGGTGTGACAGAGGCACTATACTAAATTAAGTAATGCCACAAATGGTGAACACCGTCAGTCACAAACACACAGACACGGATAGCCAGATAGTAACTAACAAAATGAAAAGCAACATCAAAGAAGTTTACACACAAATAAGGACGTAGATGAGAGTTGCAGGAAAATCGCCAAGTCCAAAAGCGGTAGCCCAGGTGTAACTCGGGGCTACCAACAGGCACGCGGACCACAAGGAAATCTCATATGAAGACAGTATCGCGTACGCGAATAACGGGCGATCCTCTCTATCATTCAATCATTCGAGGGGGGCTATAATCGATAATTGACTGCGCTGAGAAGCGAAAGGACAACAAAGGGTGGGATATCTGCTGTGGCTTGACCCGAGTTTCAGTGTCCTCAACTCGACCGGCCGGAAGGCAGAAAAAGCAAGATGGGACAAAAAACAAAAGGCAAAGAGGCTCAAGAACACGAACACACGGGTCGAACGGCGAATCAAAAAGGATCCAAAAGGGGGTGGGGAGAAGACCCGGCAACAGAAAACGGTCAATGCTACGTCTGCGCAACTGCGGGAGGGAACGGGAACGGAACCCGCTCCCCCAGAGATTCGGGCGAGGGCGGGGCGGATAAACAACCGAGGAACATCAGGAGAGCCCGTCGCTAGGAGAAGAAGATACGCTGGACAGGGGCGGACTGGCTTGCCGGCATATGTGGAAGAAAGGGGTCATGGAACGCAGGGGATGGCCGAACGCGGCCCACAGGGCCCACGGGGGAAAAGCAAGAAACGCGCAAAAACAAGGAAAAGGAAAGGCGGAATCCCGGCTCCAGGAGAAAAGCAAAAGGCAGCCGCAAAGGAAACAAACGGGACAGACGTCCCGGACCAAAGACCAAAAACTGCAGGACACACACAACGAGCACTGTGGGGTGTAGCGAGCCAAAACTAGCAGAACAGGCCCGTCCGAAACATCCGCAACATCCTAGATCAGGGAACGGCACAGCTTCCTCCCACGCCTACGATGGTTCGAAAAACGGAGACTGGAATGAAAGAGAAGGGCATGGGCCAAGAAAGACAATGCGGGAGGGGATTTATACCGACGAAAAGTGAAGGCTGATGCAGAACGGAAAGCAAAGAAAGGGAGAGCACGGAGGCCAGCCGTACAGGGGCCGCAAGCCGGGAGAAGAGAAGGCGAGCGCCCGAAAAAAGGGGTGAGGCCTTGAAGTGGACGTTCGGGGCAGCAAGGAGGCCGAAAGGAAAAATAAGGTAGGGGGCCCGGGCCGAACCGAGGCGGACGGCAGTGGGCGGAGTAGGGAAAGATAGGGAGGGGCAGAACACAGCAAACAATCAAACGCAGGAGCCCGGAGGGCGAGCCGGAAGGGACGTGAGCGAGAAAATGAGGGAGGAGGGGAGTAGAAGAGCTGCAAAGCGGGCACGGCGGGGGAAGCAGAACAGTGAAAAGAAAAAGAATAGAGGAAGACGTGGTGGAGTGTTAAAAAGCAAAACGAGGGGAGCCCAGGGAGAAAAAAACGCGTAACAGGGCAGAGAGTGGAAAAAGCGAGTACCGGCATAAGGAGGTGGGACCACAGAACAATAACTAGGACTCAGGGCTGAAATGAACGGAGGAATGAGCATCGAGGCGGAGACAATAGAACAATTTTGTGGATAAGCACAACAGTAACCAGGCGGACATAGCAAAAAAGCATGCCTGGGCGCAACGCGAGTACGACGCAACAAGTCCATAAAACGCGGCATGTCGCTGGTTAACGGCCTGGCATCCGCGTGTCTCAAAAGATCCGGCCACCAGGGGACAAACACCGCATATGCGCGCCCCATGCATGGTAAAAAACAGGGCGAATCAGAAAAGAGGGTAAAGCTCAGGGGAGACGGCGCGGCACAGTGCAGGCTGCGGAAAATTCGCGGGCTCAGTCAAACAAAGAGAGGGGGGAGGCACTGAGAAAGAAGAAAAGCCAATAAGGACATCAGGGAGAAGACGTCCAGCTACACGATAGCGGACAGAAGGAGGGCGACCTCGGCCTGGGGCAGCTACGCAACGCACCCTGCCAGCAACCACCAAACCATCCGAGAAAACGCGGGGCAGCGAGACCAATGGCGAAACAGAGGGGCGGGCGAGGGCCAGGGCGGGGAGAGAATACCGGCCCAAAAGCGCGTCCCACACCAGAGGAAGACAAAAAGCGGGGCGCCGCAAGAGCAGCACACGGGGGCCAGGGGGAAAAGTGTCGGAATCGACCAAAGTCGAGAGGACGCAGCAGAAGGAACGGGCAAGAAATAAAGGATAGACTCATCATCAGGATAAACGGAGGAGAAAACGACACGGGGGCTAACCCATGACCTGCGAGGAGATAGGAAAGCAGAGTAGAACAAAATCACACGGGGAAAGAATAAAGAAAGGCGAAAGGGCAACCGAGCACCGCAACGTTGGAGCTTAACTTAGAAATACAGAATGAATGAGACCACACGCCGGGGCGCCAAGGTAGATTTATGTGAACTGGATTTAGATTGTGGTGGGTTCTACACGGACCACTGCTCGGCACGAAGTAGATGTCTGCCTGCATACTAAGAGACGTCGTACCCAAATCGGCCGGTGCGGAAGGGGCACCAAAGCAACCGAAAATTTAGGGCCTATGCTACGGCACTTCAGGGCGGCGTGTGGGGCGAATTAAAGTGGATCCTTTTTACGGAGCTAGGCCACAACTTCTGAGCTGGTGACGACAAGAGAAAGGCCTCAAGGGGTTTATGATTTCAAAGGCGTGTGACGACGGCTCATCCGAGGAGAGAAAGAGGCGAAAAGGCTCGGGGCGGACAACCCGGCCCGGAGCGATAGACGCAGGTGGTGGGGCTGGGCAATTATGCAAACGCACGTAGAAAATAGGAAGGGGAATGCTGGGAACGCTAGTTCTAGACGCCGGATTTGATACGACTTGATCCGGTACGTACCTATAGTAGAATCACGAAATAGAGATAAAAGTGGTGGGACATGTTTTAGAATCCTGCTCTTTCATTAGCATTAATGCGCTATATGCTCACTAATTATAAATAGGAGCATCCTAGCATGGTCTGGGGAACACAGGCATCTTCCCTGTCCTTTTCTCACTCCCACTCAGAAGAAGTAAGGAGTTCAACATAATAGTGATCATATGGGCCAAGTTTTTGTGAGATTGAGTATATAACAAGTAAATGAGAGATAAGAAAGGTCTTTAGGACCGGGAATGTGGGTCTAAGTTCAATTAATAGAAAAAAGCAATCTCAAGAATCTATTTTATGATGAGGCGTGGCTGTATAACGGTCAAGAGGACAGAACTATAACCAATGTTGGCGTTTAACTTTGGGCGGGTGTTGGTAGAAGGACTATAAAACTTACAAGATGTGGTGATAAGGGTGATTGATGTTATGCTAGAGCGGAACTGCAAGGGTCGTGCAGGGCAGATGGGAATTGGCTTGGAACCGAAAGAAAATAAATAGAGTTAAATTACGGGTAGGTTGGACCTTAATTTTTCATTTTTTTATTGATATGCACTACTTTCTCTTTAGACTCTTATTTACGGAGCTATGACACCTTCACTGATAGTAGCGAAGATAAGCGTCATAAATATAGCAAATTGTAGGCTATGTAATACGTTCACTATAATTGGACTGTATCCTAATTTATAGGGCGAGTTGCCATGCAATCGCTACTTCGCCCAGCAGGTGAAAAAGTGTAGTGAGCAGGTAAACAATATTCAGAAGAGGGTAGGATGAGAGCTGATACCAATAAAAAGCACAAAGACAATACGTTTTCATTAGACTAGATTCCACATAGTAAATATAAAGCACTTGAAGCCTCATGTACATTAATTGAAAGAGGTATAAGTCTCACACTGGGACAAAACCGGTTGGTGTGAACTAAAGTTGGATAAAACACGAGCGTTTCCACTCTGACTTACGATGGATCATATCTGTGGTATTTTCAAATTCGGAATGTTGTTACTCTCTTATTCATAATGCATGTTCGCTGATAGGTGGCCCGTGGTGGTGGCCCGGTATGGATTTAACTAGGCAACACGACCTAGACAAAATACTACGGCTTTTGGGACGTTGTGGAGATGCATACCGAGTATGAAAGGTACACAAAAAAATATGCGCTTGGGTTATCCCTTCATCCGGCTGAGTCCAAGACAAGTTATCGCGCGAAGATGAAGCTACCAGGCCAACGATAGCAGCAGTGCCACGTGGTACAATTATCCAGTGATTAAAGGATCGTGAAATCCCTTGTCTGGAGAGAGACGTATAGGGGAAAGTCTTATTGGTGACAAGCTTCACGCTAAAGGTAGAGGTCTCGCACAAAGCAAGGACAAACAACTTCCTAACGTAATTGAGATACAAAGTATGTCAGAGAAGAGTATTTAGATGGCCAAGAGTACGGAGAGCCCGGTTCCTGAATAGGTCGAATAGTAAGAAAATATCCACTGAAGTGACTAGTTACATAAAAGTCAAGACAGTCACCATCGCGATAATAACCAACGTAAAAGAGGAGTTCCTTTCAAAAAAAAAAGTGCGGAGAAAGTCGGTAAAGTGGAGATACAAATAGTAAGAAAAATTCCCTCCATAGGTGAAAGGAGCTCAGATAAACAGTAGAGAATAAAGTTCCCTAGCAAGTAATACACAAATGAATAGAAAGTGTCTAAGAGTAATGACAAAGAGTTACAAGGACGTATACCATCAAAGTAATACAAACACAACAGATAAAGGAAGGGGAGTTTCTCCCTAGTAATCAGGAAGTTTAAGACAGTTCCCTAATCCTAATTTAAAAAATGATATATGAAGGTTCCCTAACGTACTGTATACAAAAGTAAGAAGACAAAAAGTAAGAAAGTTTATTGCTAACGTAATAAATAAAGAGTATAGACAGGAGTTGCACACGTAAAGTTACTATAGCAGAGAGTAAGTATCAAAACGTAAGGGGTGATTGAAATGAAATCAGTGTCAATACATGAACGGATTTTCCCATCAAGTGCTGTAAAATAGGTCTAGAGGTGCGGACCGTCAGAAACCTCAGTACTTTGCTACCCTAAATCGAACCATTTAGTGTGGAACAGTACTCTAGCACTCGTTCCGAACCTCTCTACTTCGGCGGCGCACTCCTTATAAACGCGCTTAACAAACACAAAGCTACCATACATTACCCATTTCACTTAGCCGTAGGCGTTTGCACTAATACATTCTCCTCAACATCAGGTGAATCTCTTAGTAAGTAGTTCTTATCTAGGTTCGTTCCAGCCACTCAAGATTTGGTAATGCTCATCAGGTCTGGGCTAATAGTAGCTTCGGTCTGGGTAAACTAATCTGGGTTCATGTGTAGTAGTAAAGACATCAATAAAAGGCAAAGTAAATCAAGAGATTTATAGAAGTAGAGGTGCAGGGGGTCTTGCGAATGGAACACAGACTCGAAATTAGTTTACATAGTCCACATTTAAGCATGGTCTAAATACCTGTTGTATGCAGACGATTAAATGATCTTGGTTGGTTGTTTTGTCTCTATAGGATCTTTGTTTATAGTTATTTGTAAAGGAAATTAATGTTTTTGAAAGGTAGTGAAATTACTTTTCGCTTTTGAGATTATTCATAATACAGACCATTTAGCATTTCATCATTCATATGGTTTGAGAAGGAACTGGAACTCTATATAACGTGCACTCCGGTATTCTGTAGTAATTCCGGCCAAATTTTCATGGAAATAGCTCGGGGTATCGCAAGTTTGGGTGACAAATGTATACGGGTAGTATAACCTTTTCGGTCAAGTTACCAGGATTTCACTGAATTACATAAAGAGTCAGAGTATATAGAAATACTAAATCTTGAATTTCAAGATAATGTAGCTTCACTGATTGGGAGAACTTATGGATCCAAGCATAGCAACAGAAAGGCAATATTTAATTGAAAAAAGGGTTAGAGTTCGAAGAGATCAAGGTCAAGAAATTAGGTTACCTTTGCCAATTTTCTTGACTATCAAGAGTGGGTGAATGGACGCAGTCGACAGACAAGGCGCAGCAGAAGATATTTAGGACTATTGCGACTATAAAGAAAGACACTACATATTTGTGGAAGGTATTTCATGCTCTCGATGTAAGAATTGGCCATTTATCATTCGATAGTTCTATTCATCAAAACAATATTTGGGAATGTATGTAAGCAGAGACATTTACACTGGTCTATACATGTCTCTGATGTACATGTTAGTATGTATAGTTTCAACATCGTATAAACTTGGCTGTATTTTCGACACGAGGGGGGCGGGGGGGGGGGGGTAGGTAATCGCCTCCGTGTTTTCAGGTGTGTGTCCACTAATTTCCATGCCTGAGAAATCAAAACTCAATAATGTTTTGCCTTCATCGTAAAATTACAAATCATATCCTTGTTCTTCAATACAGAGAAATTTATGAAAAGTCTGTATACAAATAAAGTTTTTTAAACTGGAATTGACTTCCCTCCTCTGGTCAAGCTATTAACTTAGGATGTACTTCCCTCCTCCAAGTTTCTATTAAATACGGATTGGCTTGATACGATACAGAGCCTAAAGTCGGAAATTGTGCTTTCATCACCTTCAAGACGGAATTCTACATTTTGTCGTAAGACGCAGTGTACGTGATTATCGTTTGATCAAATCGTATTCAAATATGTTTAGTTACAATTACTTATTTCGTTTTTTTCTTGAGTCATTGGTTACTCCTGTTTCTCGTACTACTTCAAGGGAGTGAAGTTGGCCGCCTTACAACTTTGGGCTGTTGGGCAAAGTCAGGTCCGTGGGCAAGGATCCTTGATGTAGGAACGACAGGGCGAGATTATTAGTAATGACGCCATTCGCTCGTGCCCTCAATGGGCTAACAGCTAGTATTTATGGATCCAAGTTTAAGAAACAACCGTTACCTGTAAGATTAAGTGAGGACCATGTGCGTCTGAGAATATATTGTACCCCATGACTATTATTTCATTGCTTACCTTACAATTATTCTTCTCCGCTACACTCAGGCGTTATCTGAAATACCTTTTTGTTCTCGAACTATGACATTTCACTGTAGTTTCTATCGTCAGGACTTGTATAGTGTTTACACGTAGAAAAAGAGAACAGATACCATTTGAAATCCGCTGTATTATTCTCATCAAAATACCCTCATGTGCAGAAAATGAAATGTTGATAGTTAAAGAACGTTAAATTTCTTATGTTGGTAACCAACAAACCCTCTACAATAGCTAGTATAATAAGAATGCGTACTTCTGTAGTTACCCATTTGGGAAGCACAAGAGCCAAGGATGTGCCGCGTCTGTGCCAAAGACCATTTAAGTAGTGAGCAAAGGTTGGTATAAGTGTTGCACTTAAATTTGGAAGTGTAAACTAAAGAAAAACTCAAACTCTGAAAATCAACAACTAATTAAGGAATAAAGGGTTAACCCAATAGGATATGTATGCTGGTAAAGATGACTTAGATGTGATATTCCCCGGACGAGAAAGGTCGATATTCAAATAACATGCATCGATTGTGTGACGAAGCAAGAGAACAAGGAGCATTTCATTAGTCAATCTATTCAGCGAGAGAATGGGAGTGATCGGAAAGAAGACGGATAGAGACGGGACGAGGGAGAGAAAGATCAGGAAAGAAGAGAGGAGAGAGAGAGAGAGGAGACCTTAACTGCACTTATTGACGAAAAATATTTTGGTTAATAAAAGATTTTATTCGAGTTATCTTCCTCACCATATATTTGGATAAGTAATCCAGTAGATACAAAACGGCCAAACAATGCATTAATCTTAAAGTACTCAGTGTAAAGATATTGAGAAGAATGGTCAGTGGGCCTGTAAATAGGATCTCACCTGGCAGTAATCGATCACACGGTGGAAACACACTGGCAAGCTGATTAGGTGCTCTAACAAGCTTTAGCATCTTACAGATTCAAAGTGATTGGAACGTACATTAGTAGTCTATAAGCGTTTTTGAGATCCAAAAGCTGGAGAGAGGGCATAAAATAAAGTTTCGATTTGAGTGTTCTACCAGCTGGCTAAAAATCATGACCAGGACCAAGGATATTTGTAATTTTTTTGATGCCAGAATTCCAAGACGCGGAACTTAGGCAACCGATCATAGCTGACGATAAAATTGCCCGAGCTATCGCAGGCAACCTTATAAAGTTACCCGTACTTATTTTGGGTAATCAACCAGTTGTTTCGGTCAAAGCTTTAGATTTGTCTTATCCGAGGTGCAGGGATCGGAAAATTAGACGGGTGGAGACACGCATGCAATTATACAAAAATAAGTACTGTGAGGGACCAATCCTCTCAGACAGTACATGAAGATAGCAGTCTGAAAGAGTTAGGCGCACGCTTGCTTAATATACAATGAAGGCTGAATACCAGAATATCTGGTATAGGGGGCCCGTCGCATTTTTTTTCAAGGGCAGAGCGTCTGGGCGTGCCGTGTCATTAATGCATCAAAAGGCTGGTAAGGTGCCCCAGGCAGGGTGTGGTGGATTCCAGGACAGCGCCCTGGTTGAGGGGTCCAGGGGTGCGAAGCCCACTGACGAAGGCCCGAGTTTCAAGCTAGATTGTGTATAGTGGATAAATTTAACGCATTTATCAGCCCTCAATGTGGAATTAGCTGAGTACATACTCCAGGGCACAATCGTAACCAGGAACACTTTCCATTGGAGGGATGGACACAACAGGAGAACCTAAAGATATAGCGATTTGGAAAGAGACTGAAGATAGCAGGACCAGCCAGGAGAATAGGGTCGCTCAGAGAGAGATAACCTTGGGATATTGGGATCCAGGGAAAGGCGAACATCGGGGAAATGTCTTGCGGAAGAGAAATTCTCGAATATAGGGTTAAACGAGATCACGCACCGCATAACATGCGTAACGGAGAAGGACAGGCGACGTGGGCAACTACACCAGGAGAAGAGAACCTGGGGCATTCCGGGGGAGAAGACGAAACATATCATTTTCCAATGCCTGACTATGTACAGTCTAGATTGCTCAAACGTGGCGATTTATATGGCCGTCTATGGTAGGGGCGGGTTGTAGTAACATTACAGATTCAACTCATGACCATAGCCACGGGAGACCCTAGAGGATCCAGGATCGGCCTGGGGTAGGGTCAGGGGGCGAAGCCCCCTGGAAAGCTGAGGAGGTTTTAGTACTATTTTGTAGGCTCAGGCGTAAATCGGGCGTCTTGTATGTTTTGTTTTGGTTTGGATAATATTCGTTTTAGTTTTTAGGGAGAGGGCCGGGAGCGATACGCCCGGACGCCTTGTCTAATCGATTGAATCCGCGCGCTGAATTATAAAATGGGCGAAAGGAACCAGTAGAAAATGGGAGGTCATCAACTAACATTGTCAATAAAAGACCCATATACAAAATCGAGATTAGTGAGGGGCAACACGGACCTTCGACAAGGAAAGTCTGAAAAGGTGCAGTTCGATTACGTGCCGCTGGACGAGTACAGGAGGGCATCTGCTCTGCTGACACGTCACTGACCCGCCAGTCGAAGGCCTGGTAGGTAAAATCAAAGTGGAGAAAACAGGAGTCTCTCCGTACGTCAAATCTAAGTATTAGAAACAGGTTGGAATGACAGGTCTTAACGAAGACGGTATTGGAAACAAAATCTCCACGTCAACAATGCTTTACGTTGTGATAAATTGGAAATCGCTTCCGCAAAACACAGGTTCCATTATAGAGACACGATAAGAAATTTGCTAGAAATGATGACCTTTTAACACGAGATCTCGTGGATAACCCTTGATCAACATGGCATAACTTATTCCTGATTAGTGTACTGGCTCCTAATATAAACAAATGGTACGTATCGATGACGCATGGACATGCCCTTTGACGTATTTCGAAATGGCCAACTGCACGGGCATAGACATACCCATCCATACCTATAAGCAGAGTGTTAGATGAGAACATGTATACTACATACAACTTAAAATAGAAGATAGTTCACAAATTGGACAAAGTCAAAAGTTCTCACGTTATATCAAGTTAGTGAGGTATTGTCAGACTGCGAATTAGAGAGTCTATAGTATGTTGTTAAGATAGTAAAGAATCCCAATATAACTGCAAGCCAGCAGTGGGTCAGATTCTGCCTGGTGCTCCTTTTTAATTCCAAAGAGTTTTCGAGCAGGAGGGTGGTATGGCACTAAGACATAATTGTAGTGGAAACAATTATGGTTGTTAATGTGGATAAGAGCAGTCGTCGTAATATACCACTACGATGAAAAAGATGACAAGGGTATCACGGGCAGTGTGTTTGTGTGTTTATGGATCCCGTAACAAGCTTTTTCTGAACCACAGGATTTGCTGGCTTTCGCTGATGAATATAAAAATATGTCTGCCATTTAAGGGGGGGCACGATTAGGCCTAATAGGGAATAGCCAAAAGATGGGGTGTGTTGATGAAGTACCATAGGTCGCCAAAGACTACCAATAAACCCTGATTACGTCTTATAATGACCCAGCATGGCTGGGGCTTCAAATATCTACTTCGACAGATAGGCTTGGTAGATGAGGAAGTCAGCAGAAATGCGTGGGTGAAATGGCACGACGTTGGATCGGGGGTAAGGGCAAATCCGATTTTTCTGGCCAAACTATGATATTGCTGTTTCCCAATGACTTCAGAGTCTATGTAGTGGTTCGTGGGTTGCCCGTTCTTTGTCAATGAGAATGCAATCTATCAAAGTTAATCTGAAAAAGCCCTAGATTTTAGGATTTAGGTCGGGGGTGAGGCAATTGTTGATTAAAAGTTGTGGCGAATCATACGTTTTTGGTGCATGTCGTTTAGAAAAGAGTATCTCGTTGACCCCTGAGTTTTATATAAGGCTGCTTCGAGTTAATTTGAAGAAGTCCACAGTCTGAGTTATATGAAGCCAACTACACGAATATCATGAGGCGATGGAGTAGTTGCGAAGAGGCAGCCTAGTTACATCTGAAGTGACATCTTTAACAGCTTTAAGGTAGTTTTTAGCTAGTATATTGAGGATTAAGTGAGGACTTGGTAGAAAGCACGTCTAGCTGAAACCCAGCGATGGTATCTTGTTAGGTTAAGGAGGTGTCCTTAATGGAATTTCTGAATCCAGTAAAGGGTGGTACTCGTAATGTGTTTCAAATTGCTCTCCCTGATTCTTGCGGAAGTATATTGAAAAGTATCAAAACTAGAAGGTGGGATTAATTGCAAGAATATTCATCCTCTTATGTTTCAGAATATGTAGGTATATAGTATAAGATAGGGTATTGTCCCATAGATATGAATTTGTAAGGTGGAACCCAATAGAATTGCAGTTTAAAAAGGACAAGTTATACAATATGGTAGTGCTTTTTACCAAGATCAAAGGACAGGTTATGTTTACTATGGCATTAGGCACTTCAGCTGGGAGGACTGAGAAGTACAAACGCGGAAACCGGAGGTTGTGTCGTGT
This sequence comes from Ostrea lurida, assembly GCA_903981925.1. NCBI lineage: Eukaryota > Metazoa > Mollusca > Bivalvia > Ostreida > Ostreidae > Ostrea > Ostrea lurida. The sequence goes on along the minus strand of CAJDSM010046688.1, from coordinate 8,582 downwards.
TGATCGATGGTGAATTTACATTGTACGCACATTAGGCGGGGCGCTGGGCGACTTCCTGGATAAAGACAGACAGGGTCAAATAGGACCGCATACTTTACCACGGTAAGGGAATAACGAAGTGAGTACTCGTTAAGGTACATACAGAGGTGGATTTGGTAAAATAAAAATTTCCGCAAATCCTCAGTAATGATTCCAGTCAGACATAAGTGCTGGTCAGAACTAATCTCAGCGGGCTGCGAGACATTGTATTTAGCCCACAGCGATACTGGGGACAGATATTTCTTCCCAACAGGAATTCAAATAGAAGTTAGGCTGTCATGAAATGGCTATTGCTCGCATAGGTTTGGCTTAAATGAGCGAGCGGTTCTCAACAGGAAAATTAAGCTGGGAGGAAACCGTTTAAAAAATAAGGACATATTATAAAAGGGTAATTGTCAAACCGGGTAGGAAAAGCAAAGATATCCCCAGATAGTGAGCTTAGGGTCTCAATGGAACGAATAGCGCAGGGGGAGCGATACTCTAATGATAATGATGGAGGACAGGAGAGGCGGACTGAGATGTACACATCCTTGGCAGGAAAGTTTCGATCAATACAAAAGTGTGGAGGATATGGCGTTAACACAGAAGAACATGGCGACACAATGACATCAACAGATCCTCCAGTCAAACCATTGAATGATGACCCGCGCTTCACCGCCACCATAGACACTGCGTATGGAACTGGACTATTCCACAGACTACGCAGTGTTAGCTGTCTGAGTGAAGAACAAGTATGGACATGTGGGCAGCGGAACGACACGATGAAGCTCCTA
>CAJDSM010046686.1:3003-17812 GCA_903981925.1 Ostrea lurida | reverse complement strand
CTGCTAGAGAGGATGAAGGAGGCAGTTGACCTCAAGCTCCGAGAGCAGCAGGCAGGCTTCCGCAGGAACAGATCCTGTGCCGACCAGATCGCCAGCTTACGCATCATCGTTGAATAGTCGCTAAAGTGGAACTCCCCCTTTACGTCAATTTCATAGATTACGAGAAGGCATTCGACAGTGTAGATAGAGAAACGCTGTGGAAGCTGCTGAGACATAACGGAGTTCCCCAGAAGATCATCTCCCTCATCCGCTGCACCTACCAGGAAATGAGCTGCAGGATCGCCCACGCCGGCCAGTTGTCAGACAGTTTCGGGGTGAAGACTAGAGTACGTCAGGGCTGCCTATTATCACCGTTCCTCTTCCTCCTGGTCATTGATTGGACCTTGAAGACCACTACAACAGGCAGGAAAAACGGTAGACAGTGGGGTCTCTGGGCACAGTTGGATGACCTCGACTTTACGGACGACCTGGCACTCCTGTCGCACAGCTACTCCCAGATGCAGGACAAGACCACTCGCCTTGAAACAACATCAGCAGGGACAGGGCTTAAGATCAACAGAAAAAAGACCGAGCTGATGAAGATCAACACCACTGCCAACACACCAATCACAGTCAATGGAGAGCCCATCAGAGAGGTGGAGTCTTTTGTCTACCAGGGAAGTGTGGTTGACATGCTGAGGGGGCACAGACAGAGACGTCACAGCAAGGATTGGCAAGGCAAGAGGGGTTTTCGTAATGTTGAAGAACATCTGTGCCTCCAAACAGAAAAATGCGCATCTTTAATTCCAACGTTAAATCTGTCCTTCTTTACAGATGCGAAACGTGGAGGACAATGCTGCTCAAGATCCAAGCATTTTTCAACACCTGCCTGAGGCGCATTTACAACATCAGATGACCAGACAAAATACGAAATGAAGATTTGTGGGAGCGAGCGGGACAGGAGCCAGTGGCGGAGCAGATTCTACGGAGGAAGTGGGGCTGGATCGGACATACTCTTCGGAAACCTGAAACCAGCACCACATACCAATCCCTGACCTGGAACCTGCAGGACAAAATCTAGAAGAAAAGAGGACGGCCTCGCAACAGCTGGAGGCGAGATACTGAGGCAGAAATGAAAGAACAGGGGATCAGCTGGACAGGAGCAAGGAGATAAGCCCAGAACCGAGTGTGCTGGCGAGGTGTTGTCGATGATCTAAGCTCAACCAAGGGCTATCATTCCCACATGTGTTTTTAAAACTTATTTTACAATATCAAAGGTAAAAACATCGGAGATGTAGATATCCATCATTACTCACTAGAGAGGACATACATCCTGTCCAGAAGCCCGTATCTCCATTGTCAGTCCGGTACAGCCGTACTCCACACACCTACAAACACGACAAGAGTTATTGCATATCGTCTGGCATTCGACTTTTAAAAATCATAATATTAATCTTACTTTTAAATGTATTGATTTTGCATAATACCAGCAGCAAGTAATAAAATGCAGGCCATTTTGCAAAAGAGTAAAATCTTCATATTACAAAAAACTACATATGCCATTAAAGGAGATTTTTCTTCATTCCAGTCAAAACATAACCACCGGGAACGTAATTAATTATAATACCTAAAATACCTGCAGTAACGTTAATTTTTGCAATTAATCTTCAAAATGAATCATAAAGTTAAAATACAATACCGAGTCCTTTAGAAAAGTTATCATCAAAACAGAACAGCAAATTGGATTTTGATATGCTGATTTTTGGCATCATGATAAATGATAACAAATTCAGACAGTGTGTAGTTCAAGGTAAAATACCTGCTTGAATTACTTATACTAGTAATCCTCATTATCTTTTGTAGATACATTCTCACCTCCCCTTTGTTGCAGGTTTCTAGCCGATTACACAAACGAGGTTCAAAGGTATCAGAACATCGTTGGATGTGTCCAGGGTTCCATGTTTCGACCAAACTCTTGTTTTTGTATTCTATTGGAGGATATTACATGAGAGCCAGACTTGATCACTGTTCGTCTTGTTTACTCTGAACCACTTTACACCATGAAGTTACATTCAAAAAATCCTAAGTTGTATTCAGGGTCTTCAGCTGCGTTACGGCGTCTTATACACTTTGGAACCTCGTGTTGATGAAATAATCCCCGGCTAGAAAAATACCCCGACAACCAAAGGGAGGTAGAAAATGATCTAGCAATCAAAGCAATATGTAGGATAGTATTGAACGTATATAGATGAGATAATTAATTCTAAGTGTCAGGTATATTTAAACCTCCTTGAACTACACACTGTCTGAATTTCGGTTATCATTTTATGCATGGATTGCCTAAAAATCCAAGCATATAAATCCAATTTCGGGTTCCTGTTCATGTTTTTGAATTAAGAGTAACCTTTTTTACTTAAAGACCTCCGTAAGATTCTAGGGTAAGCGCGAAAATATGAAAAGAGCTTTATAGTCTTGTTTTTGGTGGGGTGTAAACGACAAGCGGGTGGGGTGGTGGTGGGTTGGAAGTTTGTATAACCCGGTGGATGCTGAGACGGTGGATCAACTTCAGGTTGTGGGGGGGTGGGAGTGGGGTGGCGGAGTGGGTGGGCCCTCGCTTTAAAATCCTCATACGGCATGGCATGTTCTTGCGTTTCTAATCAAACTGCGCAAGGGGACATACCACACCATAAGGCAGTGGAGGTGTGGTACATACTACATAAAATGCACGGTTGTTCAGATCTGCCCATAGAGGCAGATATTGAAGTAAATACCATGAAGCAGATATGTCAAGAAAACAAAAGTGAAGGCCCTTATGATGTCTGGACCTCGCGTCGCTCGCAGCGCTACAGTAGGAAGCCACAATATTCGTCAGGGTTTAAAATTTCGTTGTTTTGATTCCCAAAAAAATTTCGTTGGATTTTAATTTCGTCATTTTTCACGACCGCTCTGTAGCCATTCGATCAACAGTTGGATTAAACAATTCCGTCGATGGATTTTGATTTGTGATATTCATGCTTTACAACGAAAAATAACGAATTTTAATCCATGGAACGAATAGGTGTGCTTCTCAAACTTTATATCATTTTATAAAATGTTTGTATTAAAAGAATTTCTCGTCAGTTCAGCATGGTATTAATTCCCCTTACATACTATGATTATGAATAGCTTGAAAATCGATAAGCTTAAATAATATGATGATTTTTGAAATATATGGTGTAGTTTCAACAAGTGTCATGTCATTTATTGAGGTTTTTTGCAAATTTTTAGTTGAAGGGGCATAACTTCCGATAAAATTTAGAGGAGTCAATATTTCCTGCGTAATGATGCACAACTACAATGATGTCTTACCTGTATTACGCAAGTTTCATTGAATTTGGTCGGATGTTTCAGAGGAGTTGCGATGGAACAAGATCATGACTATAGAGGATTTTTGCAAATTTCTAAGTTTGAAGTGCTTGAAGCTTCCAATATGGTTAAAATTTAGAGGATTATTTTCCTGCTAAATATGCACAACTACTATGATGTTCTTACTGTTACCAAGTTTCGTATGAATTTTGGTTTGGGTAGTTTCCAAGGAGGAGTTGGGATGACAAGATCCATTGATGAGGATTTTCTAAGTTTGAGGGAACATCACTCTGTAAATTTAGAGGATTCCAAATTTCGCTAATATGCAAAACTCAATTATGATGTTCGTTAATTTATCACTAAGTTCGTGAATTGCACCATTATGGGCTGAGTTTCAGAGGAGTTGCATGAACAAGGTCTTATGGGACGGATCACGGGACGGACAGACGGCACGGAGTGAACCCGACTCCTAGAACCTGCTTTCCCCGTGGCGACGAGGTAAAATATGGCTAATATTGGTGTCAACAGAGGTAACTACATTAGATGATTAAACAACACAAAGGGATCACCAAACACCCCGTCAGTCAAGCACATAGTAAGAGCGGGAAAGGCACAAAGCCCTAACAATGGGAAAATCAATCCCCACCCTAACACAGGGAACCCACAACAGGACCGATGGTTATATTATCATTCATGCACAAGTCTGTAACCAACCTAGACAGAACGCAATATTGAGAAAAAGCAAGACGGCCCCTATATAAATTTTAAAATTACCCTAAGGCGCTTACATAAAAAAAAACCTGAAATTATTTTAAGAATATAGTTAAAACACAACAGATCGAGTGACATGCACAGCTAAATTCAACAAGCAGCAACACTTAAAAAAGATCCCGTAAAAACCTAAATTATGTCCACTTACAGGGATATCATAGGATATAAAATGCTGTTAATATTTTTGAATCAGATCATATTATGATAATAAAATGTTACAGTTTATTACTTATACAAGAGTTAATTCAGCACAGTTTCACAGGACAGTCAGAAGTTTTAATAAGCACTTTAGAAAAATAAGGTATTTCGACTTTCTTTGAAAAAACACAGATGATATTCTAAAATCGAAGGTGTTTGAAGCTGTTCCACAGGGACTTGCTGATGAAGCATCAAAGCGCTTGTTTCCCTACAGTTTGTCGCACAGTGGCTTGCGCTTATATATTAACAAAAAGCGAATCTTCTGAATCGCAGGACCTTGTTTTGAATGGATGCATAGACCAGTCCTGGATGTACACTGGAGATGGGCCACGCAGAGCTTTGAAAGTAGATTACTAGGGATTGTGTATATTGATTCGGGGAAATTAAATGTTCATGTATTTGATGGGAAAAGGGGGTGATGAGGAAGCGTGGTGGCCAGGCGGGCAAAACCTTCAGGTACGAATCGAGAAATCAAAGCAAGGCAGGGGAAAAGGGATGACGAGCAGAACAGCAGGGCCCGTGCGGAACAACCAGATGGGATATCAGGAAACGGTCACGGCCGAGAATTCCGCGTTGCACGCGCAAGGAGGGGAGAGGAGGTCGCGACGCAGACGAAAGAGGCGGTAAATAGCTCGGACGGAACATGACAGGAATGGTGTGGGTGAGGTGGCCGGGGACCGAGAGGACAACCCTACTTCGCCAAACACAACCGCGAAGCGGGGTCCAGTACGGCGAGCGCGCCGGCACGACAGAGACATGGAACATTGCATAAGGGGGAAAAACATGGCGAAGTGGTGGGAGCAACACGGGGGAACGGGACAGAAGAGACTCGAGTTAGCAGGTGGGGAAACCAGACTATAAAGATAGATGGGCCGACGGAATCAAGAAAGACATAGATCAGAGGAAAAAGACACGTTTCGGAGCCAATTAACTGGACTAAAAGATATCCAAGTAAGACAAAGAGGCAGTCGGGTCCAGCAAAGGACTTATCCAAGGTTGGTAGTGAAATGTGAAAGCGCACAGCGAAAACCAAAAAGACAGTGAAGTGCAATATAACTGAACAAAGCGTAGAAGAGTTTACGGGCCGAACTTAACAAGAAAAAAAACGGCGACACGGCCCAGGAACTTGAAATCTGCGAGCCAGCAGATTGTGGTAAACGGTGCGAGGATGCGAAGCTCCAGTGAAAAAAAAGAGCTGCCTGCACCCGTTGAAAAGAAGGAGCGGAAGGAGGTACGAAAAAGAGCTCGAGAGGCCAAAAGGCTTGCGACACGGACATGTAGCTAAGTGCCCAAAGGGGTAATTCAGGCTCAAATTTGCGTAATGTACGTTATAAGAAACCAAGAGAGACATACTGCGGATAAGTTAAATAAAGGAGGCAGATCCGGATGAAAAACCACGAGAGAAATGAAACACCGTCCGGTGACGCAAACCAAAATAATATGGCGCCAATGGCCGCGGGGTAGCTAGAAAGGGCGAAACAGATCTGAAGTGGAAGAGGGGCATGGCAGAGGCCAATTGACATCGCAAACGGGGCGGGGTGGCAGCCAATCGGGCTGGTGTGACAAACCGGTGGGGCAGGGACAAGCCAACCAATCGTAGCAAGTCCCACGCGGGAATGGGGAGCCAAAGCAGAGAGCAGGCACGACAAAAACAACCACGCAGCTCACGTGCAGCCCAGGGCTCATGGCGGGGTAAAATAATAAAGTGGCGGGACAATAATGGGGATGGCCGGCTCCGGCAGTGCGCAAGCATCGGTTAAGAGGGGCCACGTGCGACCGTACAGGCAATAGCTGACGAAGCAGACAAAGGTGTGGGAGCAGAGGCTAAGGGGACGTGGGGAGAATGGCGCCAAACAAGACAGGCCTGCCTGATACCGAGCAGAGCGCCGCTGTCTGTGGGAGACCAAGACGGACAGAGACAAACTGCACAACGTCTGTGTGGAAGTGGTACGGAGCAGGGAATGCGACCCGTCACCGCAGCCCCAAGCGAGTAGCTGTGAATAAGGTATCCGTGTGAAGACCGCAGGAATAATAGTAGGGGGGAATAGCCATTAGAAATAAGGGGTCACACCCACAGGCAGGGATAAGTGCGACAATGTGGGGCGGTACCGGACGGAGGTAATAGAAGGAGCGCACAACAACAGCTGAACAGAAAGTGGTGTCGGAAAAGAAGGGCCGCCAAGCAGCCACAAGAAGGCGTTATCAGGCGGTAAAAAAAGAGACGAAAGATGTGGAGACAGGAGCAAAAACATCAGTCGAGAGCAAAGCAAGAGAGGGGAAGCGGAACGGAAACAGGAGCGAGGAAGCCACAGGCGAGGTGGGCTGCGGCGCATGCGGGCTCGAGCGAGACAAGATGCGAACAGACAGGGTGCATATGCATGCCACCATTACGTATCTATACATACCTCCTCCCGCGAATAACAAACCGAGTGGACCAATAGGCAGCGGAGAAAAATCGAAGGCGCAGGCTAGGCAAGAGCTGGCGGGGTCTCAGGCTCACAAAGACAAGAAATTTGGTAGCGAATGATGGAATGAGAACGCAGCTCAGAGGGGGCAACAACGCGGCGAATCATGGGGGGCGCGGCCCCGGGGGCAGTTTTCCAGTGTTAACACAAGAATGTCCGGAGCGGATGGTAGCGATCTAAGTCATTCTGAGGATCGCCCGAGATCAGCGATACAACAAAAACAGCTGTATTCCAAGGAGCAGAAGTACATCCGGCGCCGTTCGAAGAACATACACGGGAAACAAACCGGCAACAAAGGCGCCAAAAAGTGGAGCAGTACATAGGACGCGTAGGCGACGCACGAACCAATGCGGTTAGCGAGAAGGAGAGCTGAGGAAGCCAACTGGCAGGGTGGGAACTCGCGCCTCCAACGGCCACAGTGCTACGCAGAAGTGGTCAGGTCGGAAAAGAACTGAAATGGGGGCAAGCAAGAAGGAACCACGAGGAGCGGCAAGGGAAAGAGCGACTGGCCCAGGAGTGTCGGTGCTGGCAGAGAAGCCCCAAACCCTCAACGCGGCCTCCTTATGGCGAGCTGGTGATGACATAATGGACAAGGCGTGGGCAAGGATGGGGCGGCAGCCTGCAGAATAGGTCGCTTTAGTGGGCGCTATAAACACTGTGTAAGACACCACCCCAGTACATTAGAAGAAAATATAGTGCAAAAAGGGAAAGAATGGGGGAATCATAACTAAGGAAGAGCAAAAAGGCGATTCGTCGTACCAATGAACCCGCTGTGGGGTAGGAAACGATCGGAAGCAAAAACGCGCCAACTGACATTGACCCAAATAGCGGGGAAAGAGAGATGAACGAAGGTCATCGGAGTGTAGCGAGTGCCGGCTGGGTGTGATTCTCGGGGATAATTTGCACGCGCAGGTATCGGAAGGAGATGCAATTGCACGGTAAACGCGGGTGCAGTGGCAGTGATATACGAACGGGAGCCGCAAACCGGAATGCATAGACTACGCGACCGAAAGGGATGCAAGCCCGGGAGGTGCAAAGAGTATGAGCAGCCGGAAGTCACTCGGTTAGCAGTGCTAGTGTGGTAAATATGGAAACTGACATTACCTCCTAACAATGATAGGAAAGAACCATCCTACGGAAATCAGAGAGTTTGGTCCTGAGAAGACCCACAGGATCCCAACCACCCTGCACCGGTAGGTTGAAAGTCCTATTGCTGCGAGTGCGGGAATGACACAAGGACGATAAATCAAGTGGGTTCTGGCGTGGGACAACAATAAAAACTAAGCCCGGGGGATACGCAACAAAGACAAACCGTACCAGGCGGCCATATGGTTGGCGAGCGTGGACGAGAGTCTAGCTCAGGAATGATAACTACACAGACTGCACCCAATATTAAAGATCGATATATTAAGATCCAGAAAGGCGGTGTGAATAGAACCTATAGTGATAGAAGGCGCATTTATTCCCCTGATTCTTTTAAAACCCATGATTATAAAAAAGATAATACTGGATTCCTCAGACCCAAAAACCGAATACTTTTTTCGGGAAACCCATGTGGGCGTTTAAAAACCAGGTGGATTTAATTTAAAACTGAGAAGGCCTAATATGCCTTGAATGGACCCCAAGCCCCCTGATAGAAAGTGTGGGGAGTCAAGAAGTAGGTAAAGCGAATCTGACGCGAGATATGAGAGGAAGATAAAAAAGTCCCTCATAGTTACATCAAAGGAAAGCGCATCGCGAAATCACGATAGAAACTCAGTAAACTCTAAGAAGCTGCGGTTTAGCCGATTGGGGCACGTACCCAACAATCTCATTCTAAAGGGGGGAATGAAAGACATCTCGTGGAGAGCAGCGGATTATTTAAAGAGACTAAGAAAGTTGCTGCGCGAAGCAAGAAGCTGTGCCATGAAAATGCGCTGGGGTGACTCACGTTGGTGGATGCGCTTGGCAGGACCTGCTCCTGCTCATGAGTAGGCGGCCGCAAAGAAGGATTGGGTGAGAACATGCTGTGACAGCAACGGACGCGGGAACACGACTTATCGCAGAGGACAAAGGCCACTCTTGCTCACAGTTCTAGAGTGCGGAACCAAATAACAGCGCAGCCCACGCTAGAAGTATAATGTGTTCCTAAAGGACAGTTGATATGCAGATAAATTGTTCATGATTTGCAATATGCAAAAGCCACCATGGGGTGCACAAGGCTGCTGGCTCTGAAATTAATTGAGAGATGCGGAATCAGGGGTAAAACTTCCGAACAGGTAGAGAAGGGAGGACGAGGAGTCTGGGAATGCAACTTGGGTAAATAATACTGGATGTTAGCTTGTGATTGGCCCAATACGCCCGCGCAACGAATAGCGACAGGACAGGACGGGAACAATACGTAAGGGGTACTGAGGCTGATGCGAGAGCTCGCCGGGGTCGGACTGATGACGTGTCAGCAAAGTGATACCACGGATTGGGAGAGTCGGTAGTAGGGGCTGAGTTTTGAACGGGAGCAAGTTAGGGAGTAGGGCACGCAGAACAGACCAAGGAATGGTCGCTTACAGCACGGAGGGACAGGGGGGCATACATTAATACCAGACGGCGGCGGGAATGCAACGGGCATACATACAAGGAGTGACATAGAAAGGGAGTCGGCGTAGCTAGGAGGGAAGCACCGGAATCGTTTTGTAGTTCAGATTAACAGCTTAGAGCACAACACTAGTTATAGGGATGAGAAAAGGACATAGTCTTGTGGTGAGCTTGAAGTCCACCAGTATGATACAGTGTGAACAGGACCAGAGCCGGCGATAGCCGCAGATGATGAATGATTTAAAGCTACAGTTTTTTATTTCAGAATTTTTAACCAAGATGAGTCTTGGGCGAGGTCCTCGTGTGTGCGTGAAGGGTTCCAAGGGAATGGAGTGCGCCAGAAGGACAATTGGAGGCAAGGGGAAGGTGTGGAGGGGCTAATGGAGCTCGGGGAGGTGGCCCTAGCGAGGTGGCCGGTGATGTGTGGGTGTCCAATCAGTGAAAGCAAGGGGTGCGTGGCGAGTGCGCGACGGTTAAATGCGCTGGGGGCGCGTGGTTTGTGTGGTGTCAGTGGTTCCGTTGTGGTCTAAAGAGCAAAGGCTCGTAAGTGGGCGATGATGTATTGGTACGGTGCGGTCCGGGTGTGTTGGTGGAGAGTAATGGGTGAATGAACTAGGGTAGGGGAAGTAACAGAGGTCAGGGAAATACATAGATTATACCCACGATGGTACCGGCGGCGTCCAGCGAATCTGGAGAGCTCGGTTGAACCGGGGTCGATAGTATTGCATGCGCGAAGGCAAGAGCGATACCAAGAAACCCGAAAGACACGGTGGGCTCGGTAGGGAGATACGCATGACTGTGCGGCAGATGTTTACTGATTGAAATTCATAACAGACGTGTAGTAGGTGGCGAGCGATGTGTGAAAAATAGAAATTTGGTTACAGTCAGGTTTCTTGTCGTAAGTAACAGTGGATGAACCGCAAGGAGCTGCTCTCAAGAGGGCGGGGGGGAGTCCACTGGTGCCGAGCACGCACCCCAGAGTTAACTAAGAGCAAAATGTCGGATGGACTGCATCTCCAATACCAGACACAACTGACAATTACGGTCCGGACTGGCCTACGTGTTGCCACAACCGTATGGTACCGGAATTGCGGCGCAGGAAACAACTGGATGGTCTATGGATGGTACGAAAAGCTCGATTTCAGAAATTCAGCGCAACTTGTATATCACGAAAAAAAAATCCCACAGGAGGAAAAAAACAATGGCTTTGAAGCAGAGATTGAGCCAACGGGAAAGGAGATAGCCTGATGAAAAGCCCCTTTATTAAGGAGTATCGAAAATGAAGACTGTGATACACTAGTGAACAAATTTTATCATCGTAAAGAGTGCGCGAAAAAGATCCAAAGAACAAAAGAGACTGGGCTGCGCATAAGAAAATCGCCACAGACACGCAACTAAACTGCTCGAGCCATCCGGAGTGAATTTAACGTCGGCAAAGAGAGGAAGGGATTAGCTGATCACGATCGGCAGGTTCGAGCGGAGGGACAAAAGGGGAATGATATGAATATAATCAAGGTATAAGACAATGTCTTAAGTCGGCAGCCTTCTGCCTTGAAGCGCTCCTGGAGGGCTGTTAGGGTCGGGCTAAACGAGCACGAAGCAGGGTGGGGAAACTCAACATGGGGCCTAGGTGTTTGGGGCCCGCCAGGCTGTCGAATGATTCGGTCACGATCAGAGTGTAAGGACCGGCATACGAATACCTGGATCATGGGATCTAAACGCCTGCCCAAGAATCAAGGTTCATGAATGCGCGGCTGAGAATGTCTAAAGCTGTCGCGAGCTACGCGAGCTCAAATAGTAAGGTTGATCCGTTCTCGCTAATCCAGATTCCCAATTCATTATAACGATATCGTGATTTCCCTACAAATGAAAGAGATGATTGTGAAACACTGGGCTGATCTAGGAACTGTATTGGTCTAGTCTGCGCGGCGAAAAACGAGAACGCAGGAACAGGGATCCTAAAAGGGGGGTTGGGGAACTACCGCCGCATGAAGTGAAAGGCAATAAATTTCACATACGTTGAGTGAGAAAATAACGTACTTATGGGTTTAAGCAGTTCAGAATGTTAACCCAGAGGAGGATAGCGAAGTGGCTGGGTGCAGACAGGTATTGCGAACTTGAACCTGGGAAAGCACCCGGGGCGGCTCTGCATCGCGACCGCCGGCCGGCGAAAATTTCAATCCGTGTATAGTTGCACAAGGCGTCGCAGGCAAAACAAATCCGTACAGTATCACACACAGCGCCACTTGTGCCTCATAGGCCATCGCTACAACTTTACGGGCGACGAACGGCAGGGGCGCTCAAGCCAGGTTACAAAGACGATCTATGAGGGCATTAAAATAGAGTATTCAGCGTGACAGATGGCCGTCCAGCCAGTCAATGCTGTACATGAGGGTTGGTGGCAGTACTATGGAACACAGCAAAACGGAGCCTCCCACTAGTCGGCAGAAGGGGTGCTTTCAGGTGTGCGCGGGGGGGTGTGCCCGCGCCTCCGACTGTACGGAGTTCGTGGGCCCACAGAACTCGGCTCAAGGGGAAGTAGAAACGAGGTGTTGAAAGGAATTAGTTCGGGGGGTGGGGTGGGTGATGGAACACTCCAAGCGATGATTCTGATTATGGATAGCGTGGATCGAGGGGGACAGCTTGTGTGGCTTGCCGAAGGTGGGCGCGCAAAGGTACGGAATGATCGAGGGATGGACCAACAAACTTCGTGTAAGGGGCCCGCAAGATAGTGGAGAGTGGGGCCCAACCGACCGAGGTGCGGAGGGGGTTGTGGACCCTTAGTCAAGAAGTATGGCGTCGAAGAAGACCTTATGCGCCGTTTGACGGAGAGCACGAACGGGGGCAGCGGTAGGTGTCCAGTGTGTCTGTGGTTCGATTGGAGGAAAGCGCGAGGCGACACAAGTTAGGTACGGACCAAGCATTGGGACGGATCGGGGACATCTCCTAATTGGCGCGCGCTATGTCCGGCCGACGTGCAACAGTCAGTAAGACAGAAGTGGAGAACCTGAGAAGACCAACAATGCCAAACTTGCCGTTAGGCACAACGGATGCCGCACAGAGCCTTGGTACCCGCCTCACTGCAACCGGGTTGGTGGTTGCCTATGCCCCAAACAGATGTGTGATCTTGTGTAATGAGGAGGAGACAAGAGTCAGGACACATACGAGTAGGCACAATCAAGGCCTTGTTGCTGACTGGGGTAAAGCGACATCGGAAGAAAGGCGGGCAAAGTATTAGAATTCACAAGAGCATAACGGGGCCGAGTGTAGGCATTCGTAAGTGCGAAAAAAGGTGGCAGGTTCACGGCTATAAAGCAGAAGATCACAGAAATCCGAACAGGAAATAGTTGGAGCTAGCCGAATAGTAAGCGGCGTCCATTTTTTCATGACCCGAGCTGGTTTGTATGTGAGGGTGGCATGAAGGAGGGGTGGAAGCCGAGTGAAGCAGAATGAAAGCAGAACGAGGTGATTGGGGCATTGGCACAGAAGGAAGGGTAGAACGGCAGGGTGAAGAAAAGAGGGGGCAATAAATTACATACAAAATGCAGGGTTAAATAAACTAGACCAAACCGACAGCAATGGGAGCCGCGGGGACGCTAGGGAACTTGGCGGCGCGAACGCCTGGCGTCAATAAGTTACCAGCAGAGGGAAAACATACCTCGGATCGGGCTCTGGCGCAGCACGGGATGAGCTGACAGTATCACAAGCGAAGGAGTGGCGCCAAGAGTGAACAGCCGGGCGGACTAGGGAAGCGTCCCAGAATGCCAGGTCGAACGTGAACAAATAAACAAACATGTACACTACACACGGCAACAATAGGCTTGGCGTCGAGCTTGACCCAGACTGCACCGCGCACAGGATATACCGCAGCAATGACTATCCGGATGGGGCAGTGTATGTAGAACTATCGGAACGACCACAAGACTTATAGCAGCGCAGCAAGCACAACACCTATCATTCAACTGCAACCATATAGATAAAAGAGTCGGTCAGCGTCAATACAACCAATGAAGATCCGAAACTCTTGTGGAAATAAGTGGAAAACATGATTTAAATCACGGATGGGAACGTCACTGTTCTAACATGCAAGTGTGAGCAGTTACCCATTACGATCGATCCAGTTGTTCGATACGAGCCCGAATCTGAATTCATCAAGGGACACAAGGCCACGCTGGCATATGATTGCCTAGATAATGTATTTTGGTTACTTCATCATCGGTCTCTGGTTCTTCTTTTCGAGGTTTAAAACGATTGCTTTGTAAGCACCTTGTCCGTCCAGACTCCAGGTGACTAGATATTCATGTTAATGTGACTACAGAATGGATGCCAGACCTGACTCTGTATGAGTAGAGTTACTAGTACAGTGACCCTGCGTACTCTCGGGGCCCGGCATATGACATAGCAGTATATAAACTGAGGTATTTGACAGCCGAACAAGCGACAGGGTTAACACTGTACACTACAACCATGTACAAACTCATAGCGAAAACGAGCGAAACAAATACAGATGTGAAGATATTTTGAGCGATCCGCGAATGTGAATAGGATCGCTGCGTCCTATAATTTTAATTTCAAATCAATCCAATCTAAAACACTCAAGTTTCTGGTTATAACCTCTTTCTTCCATGGAATGTAAAACAAAACCACACACACTTAATAAAGATATCTAGACCCAGATTAAGAGGTGTGTGTATCTTGGAGATCAGGTTCTCTATTCGCGGTTCAACAGGCTTCCCGCACCTAAAAACACAGAATACATAACATCATGTCATTAATACGAGATATAGCAGAATGACCCTGATTAGTATGCACCGTAGTGAGCACGGATTTTTACGCTACATAACACGTACCCTAATGAGATGTGAACAGAGGAATTTTTCCTCGGCGGCGGCATGCACACGTGAATCATTACCCAACTAGATATCCATCTGGGTTTGTTCACGACGGAAATGCAAGTGTATGTTAATGCTAGGTGATAATCAAGACTTTTCCACCGCTGAATAGATTTGATTTCTCAGACATTAGTAACGGGGTTTTGACAAACTAAGCATGCACAAAACGAGTTCACAATAGATATCAACAAAACATTAAGGGCAGTCTTAAACAGTATTTTCCTGTGGCGTTCACCTTAATAATATAGTCACAACATACTGACCAATAACTCTTGGGAATTCTGGGAGCACAATTTCTCAAATATGTAGTCGCCTGATGGACCTCGTTGTCAAACGGGAAATCTATAGGGGCACTTTGGCTTGCACACACACAAAAATTGACTCCCTATGTTTTGCAAATTTCTAAAAGTGAACAAAAGAAAAAATGACGATGCAGAGATGCACTGAATGAATGGAAACCCGTCTTCATGAATACCCTAAACAGCTAGATTTAATGTGTCTGATCAGTCAGATAGACGCGACTCAATATTATTCCCGATCCCCCGGCTCCTCAATTCCCTCCTCCCTTTGTACTTGGATCTCTCTCTG
>CAJDSM010046681.1:2739-13919 GCA_903981925.1 Ostrea lurida | reverse complement strand
TACAGTTGATAATAGGACAGATGTTCGGTGTTAATCTATACCCATTTCACTCTTTCCGCATCCATTGCAACTTGCAAACTTATGGACTCTCGTGTTTCCATTGCAGCGAAAACCCTTTAGAGATTTACCTCGGTGTTTGTTTCAGTGGATGCGTTATCAGCCGTCTTGCAAAGTTTTCATAGTACTAGACATTCGTTTTTGATTACTTCTCTGCGGACAAATCCAGCATTAATAACGCTTTTTTAGTCCCATAAATACTGTTGGCCATAACCTTGCCAACAAGCATGTGTTGCGTTGAACTTCTTTGGCCAGGGACCAAGCCCTACCGATGACGACTCTGACTTATTCTCTGCTCATAATAATGAATCCAGTCACATTCTAAGATTCTACAGTCACCAGACATCAAAAAAATTCATCTTTTGACCATAAAACGCTTTAACAAGGCGCGCCTACTGCACGCTCTGGTTGTCTATTGTCTCCTCACTAAGGGATTTAGGGGACCACAAACGGCCTGCAACTTGGCATACCTAAACAATCATTGTAAATTATTGAAACGCTACCATGTGAAATGCCCATTGCCTGCGATAAATTTTTTCACCTGAATTTTGCCTATCAGAGCTATATCAGATCCCAAACTTTTTGCACATTTTTTTCATCTGTGGCAGTCCAGGGATGTCCAGACTTGTTCATTTGTCGCCTGCCTGCGTTAGCGGGAGCACATATAGGATCAACTTTATCGTCCTTGCGTCGTCTGGCGTCGTCCGCAGGCGTCACAAAATTTTCTGTCACATTTTCCTCAGAAAACACATCGGCCAGTCTTCCTGATATTTGGGCACAGAGCTCAGTAATGACAACTGTATTGTGTAACGCATGTTCCAATCTACCGCCAATGATCATCACTTCCTGTGTGACGCCAACTTAGAAATATTTAACATAACAAAATGTCTGGCACTTTTTCTCAGGAAACCACACAGGCCGAGCTCGACTATGATTCCATGGAGAGTAGACCATCTGTATGGACAAACTGTATCGTGGTAACGCAGTTTCCAAAACTGCCGCCATGTCAACTTCCTGTTTTGTTGACCAACTTAGAATATTTTTTCACAATGTATAAAATTTCTGTCACATTTTTCTCAAGGAACCACACAGCCAGCTTTCCATGATATTTGGCAGAAGCACAATGACACAGATCAGTACGCAATCTCGTATTATACGCAGTTTCGCATCTGCTGCCTGCACCTCCTTCGCTCGGTGTGGACGCGAACTGATGGCACTATTAGGTCATCGAGTCAAGTTAGTCGGAGATCCAACTTTGTCTCAGGAACCACCAGTTACGCCAGTATAATTTGGCATTAAACATGCGGAGGTCATGACACAGACGTGTACGATGGTTCGAAGCGTCGAGACATCTGTCCTACACTGAATCACCTGCATGTCAATCTTGCCTTGTTTGACGCAACCTTTTAATTTTTTGACACATAAACAAATTTGTTCCTTAAATTTCAGTAGAAATCTCACAAACTCACAAATGGCAATCTCATACAAATCTCAATCTTCTATCTTCTAATTCATCAATGTTATTGGATATGTGCATATTCGGTTCTTCGAAGAACTTGAACAGAACTGAATTCTGACAAAAACATAATTATATACTTTTTTGCCATCGAGACACTTTAAATGATAAGTGAATTTTCAATAAATTAAGCTAGGCAGGCGAACCCAAGTGTCTCCTGAAGACTAGCACTTAAGTTTAGAATTAGAGCTGAGAGCATAAAATCTGCAGAAGCAGAATAAATACGACATGATGCGTAATTCCGTGCGCAGTGAGGATTCCCTTCCTGTTCAAGTACCGAATTATAGCATGGTACTCAACTTTAAGCTAAACCCAGCCCATCTCTTTTCGCAGTATGGGCACTAGCCATTTTGAGCATGTAAAAAATATTTTAGATTAAAGAATGACTGAAACTACATGCATTATTGGTACCTAGTGATTAAACATATTATTGGCTAAAAAGGCCCATGGAAGAGCATTGTGTACCATCCAAACAATTTGAGAAATACGGGGACAGTATTTCAATTAGCAGTATTAGCTCTACCTCTGTCACTTTATACTATACATTATATTTAGGCAATAGTGTATTTTAATTATCCTTTGATATTGACACTGTCACGTTTAGCCATTTGCTCCATCCACCTACTTAGTGTTTGATCCGTGTTGTTTTCATTTAAGCAATAAAATGTGTGGATTGGTGTGAAGAAAACTAGCCATGCAGAAATAAAATTCTATAACCTGCGTTAAGCGGTTATGAAAATTTTTTCTGCAATGATATATTAGCATTTTATTGTTTATTATTTATATTTCGAGCATTTTCTAAACATATAAAACAAGTTAAGCACTACAATATCATAATGTGATCATTTTGTTACTTTAAATGGAACAGCCAATTCACCTTTGACCTAGAATCGCTCTCATATTTGTAATATGATCATGTGAACATTGACACTTCAAAACCGGACCCAACTGTTGTGCAACACAATACATGCATTTATTATTACAATGATACTATGCCAATGAATACATGCTTGTTGCAAACTAGTTCGATCTGGTTTTTTAGCACCACCTATCTGCACAATCGTTACCAAATGAGGAGCGTTGTCAAGGTCAGAGGTTACATTGGCTGTTCTGTTTAAATTAACAAAATGGTCGACAATGATATTTTAGTACGGTCAGCTAGTTTATATTTTGAAAAAAAAAAAATTATTAAAATATATAGATATTTAAAAAATGCAATAAAATGTCTTTATTTGAAGTTAATTAGCAATCATTGCAAAACAAAATTTCATAATCCGTTTAGAACCCGCTTCCATAACCTTGAATTGTTAAACAATTGAAGATCATGCTATTTAAAAGCCCTCTGGACACAAGCGTAAGATGCATGTAGTCTACAGCAAATATAATATTCTATTTCCACCTTCATGATTTATTCGAAATCTTCCAGTGCAAAAAACTTATTTTTACTGAAGCATGGGTTGAAATACTAATTAAAACAATATGGATGATTACTTTTTGATTATTGCTGAAGAATTGTATTATTTCAGATTTATAATCTGACGTTGTACATCCTCTCTACATGTGTATCAATCCTCGTAAAGTCGTGTCTAACTTTAAAAAAAATTTGTGAATGTAGGTATCATTCTAGAGTTATGTACCTTGGGATAAGCATTGGTTGTCAAAATGAATTGGTAAGAGACTTTCAAATTTATTCATTGTCATTCTTGAATAACAATTAGATGGACTACATGTATTTGCAAAACAGTGTGTGACACAATTATAAGATTTAGAGCAGTTCGGTAGTTAATTCCCAGCAAAAGTGTGTGGTAGTGTTAATTCTCATCAAACGTGTGTGTGGTTGTATAGCTCTAGTCTTTATATACCTGTTGAATATGTTTATGAAGTCAAGAGAAAGTCAGAGAAATTCATAATCATTTTTTTTTTGACAACAGTCGTTTGTGAATCTTCTGACAAGTGGCAAGCAGAACAAGGAAAATCATCGTATGAACCAGTTGTTTTGTGCAGCGATTTGTCCTCAATTCGAATGATGAAGAATTTAAAATACATTAATTAACATTAGATAGGTGAAATTTGTCGCGTAGTTTTTATTTCCTCGCATTTATTTTTTACCTTATTGTAACCATCACTGCAAGAAATTGGGAATTGACCTCTGACAGAAGTTTCAAGTTGACACCAAACCAATTTTAATAGCATATTAAAGAAAATTCAATCTGAATAGCGATGTGCTATGGAAGTTAATTTATATATTGACTTTCTGTCATGAAATATTTTTTCATTCAGTTTGTCTCACTTCAGATTTGCATTAAAAAAAATATTGAAAAGCAGAAAAAAATAATTATGGAGGTTAAGTGACAGGACAAGTCAATGTCAAAGGAAGAAAAATACTTGCATACCAAAATGATAGTTAAAAGAAGTATTTTTTAAAAAAAAGATTTCCATGGAAACGGAATTTTTCTTTTGTAGATTATTGCCATAACGAAGATCCACTATACAGATCTTCATTCTTAAACATGTTGAAATCAGCAGGGAGTTCAATCCAAGGTTTGTTGTTTCAATGAATTTATTCATGTTCATACCTGGAAATGTAATACTGGTGCCAGTCTCCTTACAACATTGTGTTAGCTCCCAAAATATGCACCAGTTTATCAAGAAATTGAGATCCTCCCTTCCAAATTGCGTCTGAATTCTGATGGGCATAGTGGAGTAACATGAAAATTTAAGGTACCTGATTGTATGTTGTGGATGTTGCCACTTCAAAGGGCACTTGCCTGCTTTATGAATAAAAGGTAAACTTCTATATTCTATCACTTCAGATTGTTTCAAAAAGAAATGTTAAAAGGGGAAAAGAGGAGAAAAATATTTCATGGCAATGAAAAATGGAATAAGTGCATGTCTAGGAGAGTAAAATAAAATTGTCCATGTTCATGGCATACAAAGCTCATCGTTAAAACTGAGCCTCATTAGGTAATGAAACTTTGCAGCTGCATTTCAGTTTTTTAAATACTAGTAATAAACTGCTCTTTAATATGATAATGTAGTGCCAAATTATAGACCCATAAAAGAGGCATTGCAACAACTCAGTCATTTATTTCTTCCACATATACAGAGAAGAGATGCCTGGAGATCAGTTATTATTTCACCATTTATGTTTATTAAGTATGAATCTGATATGATGAAAGTCAAAGTTGAAGGGTTTGTTTTCTCCAGTTTTCCTTTTTCAGAATAGTCTTGATTGTGGACCAATTTCCATAAATGCAGAGAGTGAACTCTAATTATGAGATCTCCTCAACCACAGGCATCCTATTTCATAGTCACTTTATGCAAATGTCCTCTCTATAAAATTCCATTTAATTTGATGTTATGCATGCTTGACAGGGCTTTGCTGCAATAGTTTAATTTCCCTGAGAAAAAAATATCATAAAAAATGGTCATCGGAAAGGTCACATACAGGATAACAACTTCTCGGCAAAAAAAAAAGAAGAGGAAACGGCAGCTTTATTCGTCAGATTTATTAAGCATGCACTGAAAAGTGTTTGTAAATTCCTGTTGCATATCATTATTTAATCTGGTGAGAACTGCATACTACTGAATACAATTTCAGGCAAGCGGTAATAAATTAAAGGAAGGTTTCCCATAAATGCAGTGTATTGTTGGCTTCTTGGTTGGCTCCGTATGCCAATTAGGAGCTTAACCAAGATCCTATCCTACACACAGCATCCTGCTGGGGGGGCGTGAAAACACCTGTGAGCTGCGATCGTGAAGCATGTAGCATTAAATTTCCACCAGGTACTCGGGTAACGTTTGGTAATCATTGGGTCAAGTGATGAATTGTCATTTAATTTCGTGTCGCGACCCCACATATAAAAAAAGCATAGGGCTTGCACTGAGTGATGAAACATGACCACTGGACTAGAAAATTTACGAAGGACGAGAGTCATACAATTCAATTGTTGTAGGGGATGTCACTTACCTATGAACATGCAACACTGAACTTTATATGCCCTTTTGCTGCAATTTCCCATATTCT
The DNA here is from genome assembly GCA_903981925.1 of Ostrea lurida. Lineage (NCBI taxonomy): Eukaryota > Metazoa > Mollusca > Bivalvia > Ostreida > Ostreidae > Ostrea > Ostrea lurida. Next base: position 8,319 of record CAJDSM010046681.1, on the reverse strand, counting down.
TGAATGAGTTTTTTAACCCATTTTTTGAATTTTAATTTTTATATGTAAGGTGTACTTGACTCAAATTGCCTGCAGACATTTGAATTTCACAGAACCCTGAGAAATTTTCTCAGGTGAAAAAAAGGATCTCTTGTCCAGATGCGATCTTGTGATTATGTAGAATTACAGGTGTTTTAAGTCATATATTGAACGTTCAAAGAAATGTTGGAAGCAATGTCCCATGCAATTAGAGTGCAGGAGAAAACATTTGAAAAGAGGATGTCCATACATGACAGAACCAAGGTCCTGTCAGGGGATGAAACGATGGGAACCAAACTTCAATTTTAAAGAAGTTTAACTGTTAGATGAACCTTGAAAGAAAAGGGGATGACCGACAAAGTACGCAATTTGTTGGTAATTCTAAAAGAACATGCAGGGATATTTTTAAGAAAAGATTTTTTTTGAGCCAGACTTAGAGGTGTGAATAAAAGGACATGCATAATGCATAGTTTTGGGGGAAACAGAAAGAGAGAAATTATGAAAAATTTTCATTTATCTAAAAAGGCCAATGAAAGAAGAGAAAGTTATTTTTGTCCTAAAAGACTTAGTGTCTTTTGCAAATAAAGAATTTGAATTTGAATATTTAATTCTATGTTTCAGAAATATCAAATTAAAAAAAGAATGTCACATGTACTGGTCGTTTAGTCATTAGGGAGGGTAGATAGCTCTGAGTAATACATATATGTAATCAAAGCACAGTAACACATATGTAATGAAGCCATTGTTGTTGAGCTTTGGTTGAAATAGAACTTTTAACTTTGATGTTATTACTCTAGTAGGATCTTTAAATTTTTTTTATTTATTTATATTTTTTTTTATTGTAAAAGTTATTGGCAGGTAGAAGTAAGAGAGTGCAGCTGTCATCATCACATAAAAGTTTTTATGCTTGAAATATGATGATTATAAAATATGACTTAAATGGGAGAAAGACAAAATGGTGTAGGAAATGAAACCATTTTTACTTGCAAAATTTATAAAAAAAAAAACAAAAAACAACCCAAATCCAAATTACATGACAAAAATGACATGCCTGTCTTGAAGCTGCAAAAATGACTGGTTAAAATGAAGGGAAGAAAGGCGAGCAGATGTTTTAGTTGGACAGGTCATTGAGAGGGGGAGAACTTTTGACCTTGTGTAATCAGTTACTCAATGCAAAAATTTTTTGTTCCTTCCACTCATCATTTGCATTTTCATAATATCGGCAAATCAAGCACTTGAAACCCGAGAGTTGGTAGAAAGAGGATTTGGCTAGGGTTCTGATGGGTTGAAAAAAAAGCGTATTGTGAACTGTGCTGGACAATGGGGTTGAAGTATTGTGCAATCAGTAATAATTGCCCTCCAGTTTTTTGGGGCCTTTATATTCCCTTCCTCTTGTATATGATTTCCTCCATTTTAAATTTGTAACCCCTTTAGATAAGTGCATTTGAGAAATGGACAGAGATTAGGTCTGTAGGTTGCATAGTGCTTTAAAAGTACAGGTAAGACGTATTATTAAGATGCAAATTTAAAATCTAGATGTGTGCAGAGAATTCAATTTGGGGGAATCTTGAACAATCATTAAGTAGGCGCTTTCCACATTTGGGCCAGGAATAGATATTGTACGAATGACTTCAACTATTAAGAAATGTCGCCAGTTTTTGGTCTGAAATTGGTACTTTAATGAATGTAGCTTTCGCCACTGAAGAAGAGAAATTGTCCGAACAGTTTCTCAGGTAGACTCGAGATTATGTACACCTGTATTAATCCTGTGGTATGCTTGACATACCTGGCGTTTGACTCAACAACTGGTGTGGGTTTTGATAGTCATCTTGAAATGACCGGTAGAACTAAATGTCCATTGATTAAATCTTGTGTTGACAATTCAACAGGGATAGTACATTGAACAAACATTTTTGCAAGTCCACTGATGTAAAATCTACGAATGTCAAGTCGACCAAAATATTGCATTGTGATTTGCTTTCACTATATTTTCTGATATTAAAGTTTGAAATATTTGAATTGTAGAGGTTGATCAAAGAAATATTTTAAGAGTAGGATATTTTTCTGTGTATTTGGTTTTATGGTATAAGAAATGGTTGATTTCCAGCTCTTAAAATATCTCGTTTAATTCTTGAAATTTCGAAGTTAGCTCATAAATATGTCAGTGAAATCTTTCAGAAAAAGGTACATGTATTATTTTCAATTTACTGAACATGAAATTCATTCAAAGAAGTACTTTGATTATTCCTGTGAGAAATGTTTGTTTGGAGTTAGTAGTTAGGGGAAAAAATTCGCACGGTACCACAATGTAATATGACCTACATCTAGTGTAAGTGGTCACACTGGACAACAGAAAATTGTAGATAAATTCACGGTGACCCTCGATAAATTACTGCAGGCTATACATGTGAACTAGTGCAGCCGATCACCACTCTATCTCCCTAGCAGCGGTACATTCTCTCAAGACCCCAAAGGCGGCCAGAGGACAGAAAGTAGACCTCTGGTGTGAATTTAAATTCCTTTTACCAGATTTTTCTAAAAGATCGTTTACACATTCTTCAGTAACAAAATACAGATTTTGTTGCAAAATCTATTAATACTTTTGAATAAAAATGTTTTTCATTCATAGTATGATATGAATTAAAATCTAGATGATTTACGGTTTAATTGTTTGTTAACTTCTTTCGAACCTAAATTTAAATCTTGAATTATTTAAAGTAAAATATTTATAAATGATATGTAATTTTGTAAACATGATCACAAGTTTAATGATGATTGCTTTATTCAAACATTTCCGACTTTGTTTAGCACAGGGTGGCAGTGACAGAGACACGAAATCTGCTCATCTGCAGTATGTGACATTTAAAAGGTAGGTTATCAGATGTACAAAAGCTTGTACAATGGAAATGTAATTAAAATTTTGCCTGCTGGGTAGGACCATAATTCATCTCTTAACTGATAGCCAGTCTGGTCCAATCTAGAAATTGCATAAGTGTTTTCTTTTGATTGACCAATGGTACCAGTATGCGCTGGGCCACAACGCACCCGACTACCCCTCTGGGCAGTGATGCAATTTTCTTTGCTTTTGTTTGGTCACTATTAAAAGTGCTCCAGATGAAAAATGGTCAACTAGAAGGAATAAACAAGCAATTGAAAAATAAGGCCATGTCTGCAAAGTACAGTCTTTCAAATCCAAATAAAATGGGTTTCTGCACCAGTAGTTTTCAATAGAAGTAACACCCCTTTGGCTCTGTGCTTGTCATCATCAAATTGTGGGGTCTAGGTGTACATATTGTGCAGGCAAAGTCAAAGATTTCTGTGGTTACTTTTTATTAGCAAGGGGAACTCCTGTTCATAAGATGAGAAATTCTTCGTAAAGTGGGATAGCTACAAAGTACCAATTGTTTACTTTGTGCTGAGCAAAAGGAAAAAATATACCCTGGTAACAGGTGCATCTCTGTCATTATTTGAATGTAATATATAGAAATACGAGAAATAAGGTAGCAATTTTCACTAGATATTTAATGCCTTCATTTTACTTTTCCATTATGAATTCAAAACTCAATATATAAACCTGATTAGCTTGTTTTATTAACATATTTCCATTAAGGGCATAAAATTCTGACGTTTTTTGATACTTGATTATTTGATCCTAGTTTTTTAGGAATTCAAATATATAAGGCACATCATATAACCAAAACCAAAATTTGATGGAAGATAAATCCAAACAGCAAAATAATTTTGCATACGGTAATAAAGAAATACTTCATGATTAATTACATAATTTATGATGTCATAATGATTGAAATGATTAAGGGAATTTTCACCAACATTTGTTTTAATGCATGCTAAAGTCAGAAGGTATTAATTACATAGTATAGAATTTTTTGAATAGGACCTTACTTCCTCTTTGCTAGTATTCACAAAAACAGAGTTTAACCAATAAAAATTAAAATATTTATGATTTGATGATTTAGATAAACCATAAATCTAGAATAGAGACTGTCCATTTTTAGATATTCTTTATATTTTTGTAGTCATGCCTAAACAGGTATTCTCTGCATTACAGGGTAGACTAGACTTTTTATTTTTCCTTTTATTTTGTCCAGAAGTTTTCCTAAAGAAGGAATTTTAAAGACAGTTTTGTGATGGTCTGAATATTCTAAATTTATTATCTGATGTATGTAGGTCCTTAGAATATGCATTATTTGTTAAATTGTGGTTGAAAATGCGAGCAAGTGCCCCCCCACCCCCACAGCAACACACACACACACATAATTTATGCATATATACACAAACAAACAAACAACAATAATTTTCCATGATTTATATGGCAGAATGTTGAAATCAAGCAGTGCTGCATCATTGCAGTTAATCATGAAGGACACAACTTTTGCACTTCCTATTGAAGCATTCCAAGTTTTACATCTTAATTTTGACGAAATTTGGGCAGTTTTGAAAGTTTCCTTTCTGGAGAATTGTTATTCTTATTTATCAACATGATGCACCTAGTGTGTGAAAAGAGAATGTCTGCAAATGGGAAAGGAATACCCAGCAAACACTAACGATTTGTTTACATGTTTTGTATTTTTATTCACATTTTGCACAGAAAGAAATGCAGTGTGTGTTTGTGTGTAGAAAGTGTCTTTTAAGTTATGATTCCCTTAAATTTGTATGGATTTCTTTTTGTCTCTTAGTAATCTGTGCTTGAACCTTATATACAACCTAACACTCCTATAAGATTTTGTTAATATAACATTACCATTTTTTTCTGGTGAAGGTTGAAAGATTAAAAAAGAAAAATAAGAAGAAGAAAGGTTATGAAATACTTCATGAATTAAAAGTGGATTGAATGCAAACAATTTTATTGCTATTAGGTTTATAGACAAGGTACTCAGACTTCAATATTCAGCAACATAGTGGATTTTTGTTACAGTTAAATTACCCTAAAACAGTCTTCAATTTAGGTCTTTTATGTGATTTTTTTTTTCAAGCTCCAGACATTTCTCGTATTCTTCTGTTCATTTGTTATTGAAAACTTCTCGCGCATTGTACATGCTCTCTGTTTTAGCCATGTGTGGACTAGTGCATGCTATTGATTTCTCACAGATTGTATATGGGTTTCTTTTTCTGATGAGTTTTGAAACACCAAATACACTTATTCAATGATGTTAAACCTTCCTTACAATGATATAGATTTTAATAGATGCAGTGTTCTGTAGGAAATGACGATATAGAAGTATAAAATACAGACATGGTACCAAACTATAAACTAAATTATATATCCTTTAGTTTTTGTGAGCTGCCACATTCTTTTGTCTGAAAATGCATTGTACATTCATCATGGAGTTATGCAAGATTTCTTTATCAGGAAAGTGTTAATAATTGATCTCTNCATTGTACATTCATCATGGAGTTATGCAAGACATCTTTATCATTAGGAAAGTGTTAATAATTGATCTCAGTATAAATGGAGACAATGAGATAGTGTGAATAAATGTTTGCATCATATAACGGGCATGGAATCTCTTCAGACCAGTACTTCAGTTACAACTTCAATAG
>CAJDSM010046680.1:7069-17919 GCA_903981925.1 Ostrea lurida | reverse complement strand
CTGTTTCTGGAGATCTGATGGTGAAAAAATTCAATTAATCATGTTGTCATGTTTCAAAGTCAGACACAACATGTAACAAATAATCTTTGATGCAAAGGCATATAAATCGCCGTCTAGTTTTTTTTGAAGTACTTCTCTTGAATCTAATTTATTTTCCAAGAAACGTACCAGAATCGACTGTACATACCTTACCCTACATTTTTTCCACCCTACCACATAAATTCCAATTCTCCCTGCAAATGGCAAATCGTAGCGGAGAAGCTAAATTGATTTTCATAAACTGTTGAAAGTATCATCATAATGATATGCAAAGGTGCAGAAAGTGTTGGCGGTTAATGTAACAGCAGAATGAAGCTCAGCCATTCACCGCTGTCACCAGAATGCGATACTCATTATGCTGGACTGCAGCAAATACTGATTGCAGGTTGATTGCGCAAAGCATTTATAAAATATACATAAATTTTGAAATACTTTTGAGTCTGCAATACTCACCCAGAACAGAACGTTGTGTTTATCTATTCACATTACCTGGAATCCTCCCATGACGAATTGCTTCTATATTAATTTAAACGCTCTTTCGTGACTATTGTGTTAAAATTGCTGAATTCTGACCATTCCGTTGATAATGAAGATGTAACGATCGCATTTCAATTATACGGTATTAGTATTTTTATTTATTCATATCTCCTAAAATCTTCTACTTCAACGTTTTCAAGCACTAATGACTCCTCCATTATTATTATTTTCTTTCAACAATTCACCTTCATCGAAACACTCAAAACAGACAGACTCCCCGTGCGAATCCCTTTCTCCCATGCGCTCTTCGACACACAATCGAAAATAGATGAGCGGGCGTATAATACAATTGTAACACAATTAACATCCTCAGTCCCCAGAAACACGGTAGTTATCAATTTCACGCTAACTCTATGCATCAATATCTTACCATTCATTGGATCCCCTTCTCTTATACTCTTACATTCTTTGAAATGACATTTCTAAATGCTGTTGCTTTGTGCAAACTAATTCTTACCAAATACGATGAACATATTTAATCACAAAGGTCATTGCTGTTCGCGTTTTTAAGTACGCTCACGTATTAATATCTTGCTTTTATTCTAATGTCATGTTTACTGTTCTACCTACCACCGAAAAAATCAACAAGATAGCCATCATTAGTATCTTTATACAAGTCTTTCAGAATATCGAGTGTAAACTCGGGAAGTGTAGAACAGCATAAAACAATTATAAGCAAGCTGATCTTGACCAGTTTGTCGTCGATATTCTTTCGACAATCGATTTCCATTCGACAACTGAACGAAATCGTTATTGGTTCAATATTAAAAAATATTTAAATGTGTGGCAATGTATTATCCACTCCTTCAACATTTTCTACACGGCGCTCTGATCGGCTTGCACGTCATCTACGTCAAACATCGGTGTATACCGATCCACTATATTTGTCACTACTTATTGGGTAGATTACAAATTTTTTACGCTAAGTAGTAAAAGCTTAGATAAATATGTTAGTTTTTTTTTTCATCCTTGATATCCAAACCAAATCATTTGCTGCCGTCTTTGTGAAGCAAGTTGTTCAGTTAAGATGTTAAATAACCATCTTTTATTGAACGAACTGGCATCTCATGCCTTTTAAGATTGATGGCATAAACTTCACCTGGTTCAACTATAAAATTTCTGCAAATCTGAACTCTACTTATCTGTGATCTCTTGTTAAATAAACTATAGTTACTGAATTCAGAAACACATAGTCACTAAAATATGTTAAAATGGAATTTTAGGTTGATTTTTTAATATTTATTTGATTTTCTTTTACTTCCAGCAGCTTTGTTGTATTCGAAGTGATTTGCCTAGACAAGAAACATGGCTTTCTATACTCTCTTGGAGGTGGTGTTATTCTTGAACCACTTTTTGACTGTACATCTTGTATATTTCAATAAAACTTTAATATTTCAGTGTTTAGCTATTCATAGCGATTACAATGATGGTCTTCGTACGTGCACATATTGTTTTTGACAAAATATTTAACAACTTTTAAAGAAGTTCCCGATTTTTTCTACACAAACAATTACAAAGAAAATTGATTAGATTATTTTCAATTGATATCAATACTGGATACTGCATTAATAATGTCCAAAAGGATTAAGTGGACATATAGAAAACATTAAGCCATAATTTGCACAATACCGACTGTTAAAAGAATCTTGCATTCTTGTCGGATTAGTCTCTGTGTATTTGCTTCTTTAGTGTATATATAATTTGTTGCTAATCTCAGTCCAGGTGAAATTGAGTGATAACAGTATATCCGCTATCAAAGCGAATAAGCGGGCGGATCTGGTATTTAATTAATTTAATCCCAATAAATCTGAATTATAACGAAATACATAATGATTATAGTGAATTATAAAAATAAATATCAACAGTGTATGGCGTATTATCAATTGATATATCGGTGATTTATAAAGAGGTCGTGGAAAAGTGCAACAGGAAATAAAGTCGACACCAGAAAAAAAGGGGGATCACATAGCTGGTTACCGAATTTCTTGACATTACTACTAGTTGTAAAGGCAAGATTAACGAACATATCCATCCTCGTAAGTCCTGAATAGAATACAAAAAGCAAGAGTTGGGCAATCACGGATCCCTGGACAGCACCGAGAGGTGGAAGGTCGCCCGTAGGAGGCAGTAAGCATCCCATGTTACCGGCAACACCGCCGTGACCACATAGTCTATGGATCAGGTGAACGGAAAGTCCGATCAACATCAGTGTGTGAAATTGGCTTAACAAGGGTAGAGAAACACATCAGACAGCAAACACAATCAGGCAGCATTTGATCAATGGATAGTCAATTGATAAACTAATAGAATTTACGAATGCTGCCTTTACACGTGATGTGACTAACCCCTGCAACACAACTTGTCTGTAATAGCTGCCTCGAGTTCGAAAACTATCATAACGCGACAAGCTCTTGCGTATCTACATAAAGTTGAGAGCATACACCCATATGCAGTGATGCATGGAATCATCTCACATAAACTATGGAAGTTGGACGATGGGAAGGACTGAAATCGTCCCGTTGGTCATAAAGTTGAGTAGTTAGTTTACCGTTAATGTCCAATGTTAATAAACATATCCAATAACGAAGCAGACATGGAAATCTGTGGTGTCCTTTATTTCTAGTGTCTTGGATATTTGAATCAGACATGTTGAATGGAATCATTATACAATCGATACTATAAAACGTCGTCAAATGATATCGAAAATTCGACATGTAAGCCACCGCTAGAGAATTTATTCTTTTCAACTAGAGTATTTGAATGAATTTCTGCTTCATAAGAATATAAAAAAATTAGGTCAAGCTAATAGAGGAGAACATTAGTGCCCATTGAACCACAGAACCACAGTTCCGGAAGAACCTGATGCCAAAAATACAATAGCATGTTTATTGTCAATGAGGAACTTCCATGCATGCTGTTATACTCAACATCAGATACTTTGTGTATAGCAATCGAGCTTGGAGGTCGGGCTTACAGCAATGAATAGATATTTCTGTTGAAATTGCCTGATTCACTACGATTAGAGACTTATTTCCCTTTCCATTTTGTCTAAATACAGCAACTGCTCTCTAGATTTACAAAGTCTGTGTCTTAATTATTCGCGGAATGGTCGTGCAAAGTGTTGAAATATTATCATTCTCCTGATGTATCGTAATATGGCTGTAAGCAACAGTGACACTTATATAATTTTTTCAGTTTCTTTAAAGCAGCTTGCATGAATGAATTCAATGTAATGGTCTAAAATAATCTGATAGTTACATAGTGAAAATGGCAAAGCGTTAGTACTGGTCTATGGACATGAATTTAATTTCTTTCCTACCATAGGGAAATGCCCATCCATCTGAACATTGCTTTCAGAAGGTCCACATTACAACTATAGTGTATAGAGCCGTCAACTTATCTCCTTCCGCTGTCACTTATTATAAGAGTTGTCTTACCACAAATTCCTATTAGCCATAACCTTGTGCCTGACATAATCTTATGACATTGCCTCCCTACCAATGAAAAAATACGAACCTAATCTATTAGTTGATGTAAATACACCCGACCGATCACGCACATCAATATGGTTCTGCATGCGCAATCTACTTTCTGCACAGTTTTGTGAGTGAACCGCTTCTAGAGATGTCCTACATGTAGATAGAGAATGTCTCCAATTCAAATGTACAGACAGGTGAAACTGCGTGTGCAGAACGCGCTTATTATATAAGTGTATCGGATGGGTGGAATATCTATATGTGGCGAACTATTTGTTCTCTCAAATTGTATTTTTACATAGGTTGAAAAAGGGGTGTAATAACGATCTATCTACAGTGTACGTCAGATGCGCAACTACTTCACTTGCCTGTGCATACTACCGCCGCACATGGCATTGTGTATGTTAACAATCACTAAAATCTAAAAAATAAGTGTATATTTCTACTTACTGCATCAAACAAAAAAATCTGTAGCCCTGGCCCATGTACATGCAGGTAGCCTACACCCCTGCACAACATTGATTTTTAGTCATGAATCTTAAAACACCACCATTGTTTTTATTTACTGACAGTATATGCATAACGTTATACAAGTACATGTTGTACATATTTGTTAGTCGTGTAAAAGTGACGATAAAGCAATGCGTTGTCGTAATCTTTGATCATTAAACATGCGGTACTCAACCGTAGTAGCACATTAGTCCCAATCGTCAGAATTATGTTGAAGTGTTTGATAAAACTAGAAAGCGTACAGGGGGTATAATTGTGTCCATATATTCTTTAATTGATGCTTTCTTCCGCAAGCATATGTTTTCCTGCAAATTATATTCATAAATTGATATAATATGCAAAAACTTATCTCGACTACCCGTACTGTTGCTTCAGTAGCCTACACCCCTGTCACAACATAGCCTATACCCCGCATGTTGGGTTATACCCGGTGAAATAGAAGCACGCCAAGACAAGGATGTGTATTTTGTATCATATAAGTGAAACATAACACATGATAGTTTCACACACTTTATTGTATATTTGTTAGTCAAATAAGCATAGAGATTGATTGACGACATTGGGACTGCATGACGACCTAAGGTTGATAGCATTTATAACGACAGGAGAAAAAAATCCCGCATAAAGTCGTCACGTTAAAAGGTGCCAAACGTTCACATCTATGCCATTCCCCGCTTGTGCTACGGTGTTGAGGAGAGGGACGCAGGGTTCTATGCATTGGATGGCTAACCGATGACTCGGAGGCAGTCGACCGGATGCAGTACTACCAGCCCTCTCGACGGAACAAGTCGTCCAAACATAGGTGGGACGTGAGAGCGGTGATGTAGGAGGAGTCACACACACCCCACCGGAATTGCGGAAGGTATGTCAGCGCCTGGTGGATCTGGAGAAAGAGCTGCGTGGCCGAGCCCCTTTCCCTCAGAGACCTCTTGATCCTCACCTAGTCAAAACCGAGAAGCTTGCTGTTTTTTTTGTTTTTTTTTTCAAATGGGGTCCCGAGCCCTTCATAAAGTAGACTGCTACTACGACGTTAGCATGGGGAAACGAGGGTGACAGGCAGGGCAACGAACTAGGCGACCTATAGAGAACCAGGAAAGCCGCCCGCGTACATCGTAGCCACCTAGGCGCGGAACCAAGACCCGTCCACTGCAGACCAGCGAGGGGTTCGCGCAAAGTATGCTCACGCCGGGGCGTTCACTATCAGCACCAGGGACTAACACCCTGGGTTCAGGCGGATGCATGGGGAAAAGTCGACTGAGTATGCGGCGATCTGGGAGGGACAAGGTCCGCGTGAGATTCCGAGAGGCGCCAAGGGAGGAGGAACACGGTCTACTAAATGATTGTGTGATAGGATGAGCCCCTTCCGAAGGATAAACCGTTTTTCCCTGGGAAATTCAAGCTACCTGAAGGAATCATGATGCCGAAATCGCAAGGCTTTGGCGCCGGGAGCCAGCTGAGCAGGGGGACCCCCAGGAGTGTCCAGAGGATCGGGGGGATTTGCCCGTTCCGGAGGAAGAGGCGGGCCCAGCGCCCATTGGTGACCTGGCAGAGGAACCTTTGCAGCCCAAGGAGGAGAGTGGGGTGGACGTGGTCAACAGCCAGGCAAAGGTAGAGTCAAAGACATGTGGGAGGACCCGGGTGTATCCGGTGCCTATTGGACAGATCCGCCCGACTACAGGCTTTACCGTTAACATAGTAGTGCAGGGCGTGGAGTTTCAGGCTGTTGTGGACACGGGGTCGAAAGTTAGTGTATCGTCGACTCGAGTCTACGTGGAGCTCGACCCCAAGCCGCCCATCAAGCAGCATGTTACATGTACCCTTATATAGGTGGGGGGAAAAGCCACATGAGCGGATTCATAATTGGCCCCGTGAGGATTCGTCTGGGAGGTACGGATTTCGACATGGAACTGTACGTAGCCCCGTTGCAGGACCAGATGCTGCTAGGAATGGAATTTCTGTACCGCAAGTAAGCTCGACTGGACCCTGGACAAGGTGCACTGACCATGGGTGAGGAGATTGTCCCAATGACGTTTGGGCGCCCTGGGAAGAATTAGGAGGTCCAGGTTTCCCTGACTAAGACTGTTCATACTACCGGCTGCCTCAGTAACCCTATTCCTTTGTCCTTAGAGGATTTTTAGTCAGCCCAGATAATAACACAGCTTTCACCGCTCTTACTATATATAGAACTGTTCTATCTTAAAATGGACATAATTGTCCTCCGGACCTGGTAGTGAAGAGACGAGAGCAACGGTTAGAATATCTGAATCTAGATCTTATGGGTCGCCGGTGCACATGTTGTCATACTAGAAAAGGGCGCAGTTACATGCATTGTTAATGCCCGGGTGAGAATGACTGTTCCCGAAATGCATAGTGTAAAGGGAACTTTAAACAAAAATCATGACGTTTACTGTTAAGAAGAATGTGGACCCCCCCCCCTCACTTCCTGGCTGTACGTACAATCATAAAAATATGACTTAATTGACCTTCAACTGTAGGAAATAACTGGACACCTGCGACGCATTGCAAGGGGCTCGTTCGGTTTGGGTCCAATTCGCGGCCCCGCTTGTCAATTAAAATGATGATTTCTCAAAATTCCTTTATAGTGTATGTTTTCATAAGATGATTACATATGTTCGTTAAGAAAGTTACGATGATAAAATAAATGTAAAATAGATAGACGTTTAAGATAACTTGTTGGCATTTTTAATTACTTTGTGCGACGTCCGTAAAAGAATGGAGTCTTTTTCGCCGTATGGTTTGAGTTTTTATTTAAAACTTTAATTATCTCTCAGAAGTTTTAATCAATTGTAGTAATGATATAAGTTAATGGAGGTACGATTTAAAAGAAATTGGTAATTGGTAATTTAGTGAGTTGTAGAGCCCATATCTAAATGGATGTTACTCCGTTATTTACTTCAATTTAATATTCTAGCGATTGTTTTATGATTCATTTTGAATTATAATTGCATTAGTTTTTAATCTACGTATAATGAATATCAATTGTGTACATGCAGCATTTGTACATTCAAGCTATACTTAACTCGGGCGTAGGACGCACCCGCCGCCCGAGAAAGGGGGGGGTGCAAGAGGGGCGACTCGTCCTCTGGTGACATGTTTTGGAAAGGGGGGGCGGCACAAAATAGTTTTGTGACATAGAATGATCAGATTGAGGATAACCAGTTAAAAAATATTCAAGTTTAATATCACAGTTCTTCAGCTGTCAAACATTATTTTTTGCATGTACATAACATATATCCTCGAATCCCTATGAATTATTTTGACTGAGTTAGGTTTAGCTATTTATGATGCGATGCATTCGTCTATATATCCTGCTGATCCACGCATGCACAAGGTTAACGAATTTTGATAATCATCATGTCATTTGAATGAATTTCAATTATTATTTAAAGTCCATACTTCTGACGTAAATCGTCAAATAAAGTTAATTTTTTTTTTTACAACTTGTGGGCTCGTCTACTTCCGAATATCGAGACCTTGAACATAAAAGTCTCTGGACTATCGGCGCGGATCTTTGAAAATTATATATAGGTGTAGTATTTGATACATATGTAGGATCACGTGTTAGGTCTATGCCCATCTTCTTTTTCTTGTCTTTATTTATTGCTTTGCAAATTTTCTTTTAAAAAATTTTGTGCTCCTTTTAACCAAAGCTTATTGATAGTTGTCCCCCTCACTTTTCAGCTCCCTCGGTTTTGTGTATAAATACACTTTCTTCATTTTTTTTCGAAGTGTCGTTATCTTACTGTATCTATAGGGGTGTTCAGCAAAGCACACATACTTAAGTAAGCTACGTTGGATAAAGTAAAAAGATCATGAAATCATTCAGATGTAAGTAAAAAAACAAAAAAACAAAAAAAACAAAAAAAAAACCACCAAAAAAAAAAAAAGCACCAAAAAAAAAAAACAAAAAAAAAAAACCCACAAAAAAAAACAAAAAAAAAAAACAACAACAACAACAACCAAAAACCGATCTTGAAAAGTTTATGACAATAGATGAGAATGGAAACTTATATAGAAGTATAAGATTTGATAATGTATAAGTCTCTATACATGTAACATCATTTTTTGACACGGTCACAACAACAGCAAAAAAGTTTTCCGATTGTCGTATTATATCCCTATTTGTATACAGAGTGTATATAAATATATCGTATGTACACCCATTATATTTTTTTGACTATTCATATAGGTAATTTTGATTATATTTTCATTAATGTCCAATCATGTGATGTATCTATGCTTAGTATGTGATTTGTTCAATCGTACCCCCCCCCCCCTCTCTCTCTCTCTCTCTCTCTCTCTCTCTCTCTGTCGTCTCTCTCTCTTCTCTCTCTCTTCTCTTCTCTCTGGTCCAATGTACATGTGATCAAATATAGCTTTGCAAGGGTAGCATGCCCGTAGCATAACTACAATCTTGGAGTTATTCAGTACAAAATTTCAACAAATATATCATCTGATCGTGGTGCGCTAGCTGTAGATCTAATGTACTTGGAGCCTATAGCTTTTTAAGCTTTTTAAACAAAACGCTAATAGCTCGGCTATAGCTAGATACATTAAATCGCAAAATCATTAGATCTAGTATTGAACTGCTGAGCATTAATTAATTGTATTTTTTTTTTTAATAAACGTGCTATGTGACGAGATAGACAAACGAGCTATCACCCATTGACGTCAGTTTCGAGAATCGTGACGTTATAAATTACGAAATATAAATAAGCATATATGCATTTAGTGTACATGCATTTGACAATATAGATTAAATGTGAAAAAAAGCATATATTTTGTATCCGGCAATATGTATCAAAATAAGCATTTTATCACTGATTCTAATATACATGTATATAATGAAAGTATCGCTATTATTCGTTTACGCGGAAAGTAAGATAGGCTAAGTGCAAGAAAAAACATGAGATTATCTACATTGCCCCGCTAAAGATGTTATAAATTTATTATTCGATGCAGTACATAAACCATCTTTTTTAAACTTATGTAACAACACAATATTACAACATGTATACAGACTGTACCGATATGGCCTGTACTTGCGTGTTGCAAATATCCATAAAAAATGAACTTTAAATTGAGAAACACGGTCCTCTCAATATCACCATCGTAATTTTTTGCATGAAAAATGCTTATACATAGATTGTTTATGTGTGAAATTTTTAAAATGGTGATATTGCGGGGAACTATTCAAATCTGTTAAAAAGTTGTTTAATTTGGGATATTTCCGGAATACGCGTTCCGTACGTATTTTGACTACGCCAATAATCTTTAAATGTGTCACATTTTCAAAGTTTCGGTTTATTTTTGAGATAGTGTATCTTCATCTATTATTTTGGCAGTGTAAGATTTGATTCAACAAGAAAAGTCATTTTCTAACAACTTCGGCCCAAATATGATACCAAACGAACTTAGCTCTTTGTACAGGTTGTCTATGAGCAGGTATAATGTAAAAAGCATATTGATGAGCTTATTTGCATAACATTTTAGTATTAAAGGGTATACTTGGTCATTTATGAACACCAGTCCTATTATAAGCTGTTAGTAAAGGCTTATCATGCATGCGCTTATGTTGGCACTTTTCAGGTGAATGAAAGAGTCAGTAATTGACCTAAATTGGCAAGTATGGACACAAGTGACTGCAATCTATGCTTTATATGTCAGATGAATGCAAACGAAACAGTGACAGATCCAGCAGCATCAATAAAGCTACGATGCCAACCCCAGAAACTAGAAGTATGTAACCTATGTTACAAAGAACTTCTGATCAATATGTATGAGCTAGATGAGTTACCCGGCTTTGTAGTTGAAGATGACGTAGTAGATGCCATTGGTGGTGATGGTGGTGAAACCATTGCAGTTGAACATATGAAATCTAACCATGAAGTGTGGCACAAAAATTGCAGGAGTGCTGTTAAATAAGCAGAAAGTGGACAGGGCCAAAAGTAAGGAGAGAAGGACTGGACAGCAAGGAAGCCCAATAAAAACAGTTTGTGTGATAGAGGGAACATCAAGTGGAGGCCTGGATTCTTCAGCAACAAAATGCTTCTTTTGTGAAGAATCTGGCAACCGAAAGGATCTGCGGAAAGCTTCTACACTTGGTCTAAGCCGGTGTAACGACGAATTATANATGTAGCAAGAAAAATCGGTGATGTAAAACTTCTGGGCAAAGTATTGAAAAAAGACATGATTGCAATAGATGCTCATTATTGCTGTGTACCACCTTGTATGTTTGGGTAAACTGTACACAAAGGCGGATGCAGA
>CAJDSM010046677.1:5243-17196 GCA_903981925.1 Ostrea lurida | reverse complement strand
TTTGCCGGAAGTGTGGGGTAACTTCTCAGTAAGTCAGCATGACAATATATATTGAAATCTTTAATTACAATGCAAATATCACTAAAAACAGTGGTTTAAATTCAGTTTACAGGTATTTATAACATTTATATCTCATTTTATAGCCCATGCAGACCGTATTTATAAATTTCGTTTTGCTACGAAGCGAGTATAGGGATGGAATTCTATCGTTAAACCGGGTCCGGAGGACATCTGTCATTTTAACGATAGAACGTTCTATCTAATTTCTGAGTTACCTCTCTTTGAAGGAAGCAAATTTTACAATGCACCTGCACATATACATACTACAAAAACACTGTCAGTTGTTGTATAATTATATTTTCATCATCATCAAATAATTCTGAAGGGATTGAATAATCTGTGCATTTCCTGTAACCCTTGTTATTATTATTGGAAGTCTTCAATGTTGGAGAGAGAAATAAATTGTGAAATGTACATTGTGTATGGCGGCATAATTCGGAAGGAATACTATCCAAATCCGGCGGTGGTTTAAGAACCTGTGATTGGCAACATCCAAAGTCATAGAATTCAGTTTATATTCTGGTGTTGGAAAAAATCCAAATCATGATGGACTAGCAGTGGCTTCTTGAAAGATAACGTATTCAAAACTATCTATGGGAGAGAGTAAAGTTTTGTGCGAATACGATGTGGACATATAATTGTCGGCTGATGCAAGGTAAATTAAAAGTGAATCAAGTGTGCACCGTATACTAGTATAGTGTCAACGCCCTTCAAGCGGTACCAGATAGCGTTCACCCAAATGGTATATTTGGTCTTTTACATGAACGACGTCCATGATTGTGTATACGTCTTTAAACATCTTTAATGTCATTGATAATAAATTGGTATTAAATAAAAAAATTTAAAGACCAGATAGCCCATTACCAAAATTGTAAATTTCATGCCTCCGGGGGTACGGAAGGGTTTTTGTATCAAGGTGGGGACCAAAATGGTCATGATTGAATGTGGTATTAATTGATCAATTTTATCTTTTCAGATTTTGTATTAAGCAACTTGGAAACAGAGGTGATATAGATTTGTAAAATTCAGGACTCTTCTGCGCCCCTGGGCCTTAAAAGGGGCATATGACACGTTTCTGAGCTAAAAAATGTTCAAATTTTAGATTTCAAATTTTTAAAATCTGTGTTTACAATGGCTCGCATTTAGTAGTATTCTCAAGGTCTGCAAAAATTTGGACACGTTCATTGGTTGAGGTAAAGAATTGAGGATACAGCACATACAAAGTGCTTCATCACTATGTGAACAAAGCCTTGCAGTCTATGTCTTTTTTGTTTGTAACCCTAACATTGCATATGCAACGTATACCACGTTCCCTTTCAAAGGCAGATTTTTTCATATTACAAGTTCATTCGAAAACACATCAATTAAACAGTTCCTAGTGATTTTCACATCTAATTTTTGTTTTAAAACATGGTGTTTTCTGTGAAGCCAATCGAATTTATGTTATACATTAAACAAGGCTCGAAGCCTGTTTTTACCATAGGTGAAGAAATTGTAAGTGGTGTATCTCGACTTGTAAGCTCAACAATGACCGTTTCCAATTTTTGCTGACATTAGAAATACCCTACAAGTGAGCATTGGTAAGCATTAAGATGGAAATCTTACAAATGAATATTTTTAAGCTCAGAACCGTGTCCAGCCCTTTTAAAGGGTAAACAAGCCCAAACTGACAATTTTTCAAATATCGTCTCGAACAATAACAACAACAAACGAGCACGAAGGCTTCTACTGAAATTTCATGATCTCGGACTCCAGAATGGGACCAAACTTGTAGTGAATATAACTTAATAGTTGAATAATAATATCTTTTTATTGCTTCTGATCAAAATAAATATTTAGAAGGAGTAGGTAGTGCTTTACCGAAATTGTAAATTTCATGATCCAGGAGTTAACAGTTTTGTTCCAGGGTGGAGCCAAAATTATTATTATCGGCTGCAGGAGCGGCCGATCTATTTGTGATTGTGTTTTGATCTGCACATGGGGGAGAGCGGGAGTCGTTTCGAAAACTTGATTTAATAATATTTGTGAAAATTCATACCAAGATTAAAGTAAATTCTCGTACAATAGCTAATTGCTCGCCATAAGTGTGACAGACACCAAAGATGTGTACTTACTATACCTCATAATCATCTTCACAACAACTTACTTAAATAGCCCTCCAATTATCCCACAGGAAATCTTTGGAAATACCGTCACAAAAGTTAAACCATCGGTTGGTCTTTTAAGGAACAAGGATAAAAGCACAATATTTATATTTTCTAAACCAGCAAACAAATTATACTTCCTTTCTACGTAAGACACAACTGTTTACACTAAAGGATATGTCATCCTCATTCCAAACGGAAAGACGTGTTCGATGTGACCATACACGGGGATTTTTCATCTGTGTCAAATCTGAATAAAGACCGACCCCTCTAAAATGGTTGTACATTTACCACCCTTAAACACTAACGTCATTCACATACCATTGTTTGTTTTTCCTCTCAGAATCAGAAGTTCTGAAAATAGATCCTAATTTCCATTGCACTTGACCTCGATCTGACTTCCCTGCCGGAGATGTTCCGAAAGGACATTAATCACCAGACACTAAAAATCAGCAAAGGTAATGTCGTCCGTATTTTCAAAAAAAATTCATTTCATTCAATAATTTGATCACACAAATACTTATTTTTTTTGAGTTTGCTTTCTAAAAAAAAAATAGAGGGAAAAATGTGAAATTTACAAATACCAGGCTATTTGCGTAAAAAGAAACCACTTGCAATCACGTTCAGAAAAAATTATAGACCCTTTACTAGAGTAAAACCTTTAATTCTATTTTCCCTTTTGTCGTCTAGACATAACATAAACAACAATATAAACCGCAACATTCTTTAATTCTATCAACTAATGCTATCCAAATTAATCTTCTTCCCATAGATATGTTTTTACTGCTTTTTAGACTACACGCCGAATAAGTGATGCACGTGATCTCGAATCCGGTTTAGTTTACTAGAACCGAGACACACTGAGAAAGTGCGAGGACAGGAAAAAGAATATGGCACGCAGTTGTTATTAATATTTTTTTTTTATGGCACGCCAATATTTACATTAATTCTTTATAAAGTTATCTCATATTAATTAGAGAATATCTTCTATTTTTGATAAGACTATCTAATGATAGCCCCTCCTAAAATGATTTTTTTAAATGATATCTTCCATATCATAACTTGCAGTTTGTAAGATATCTCAATAAAATATATGATATCTTGTAAGTTATTAAATATAAGTTATCTCAAGAAACCTTGCAACATTCAACAAGATGATATCTTATGTTACAGATTTAAGAATATCTTTTAAAACATCGATAGTTGAGATGTCTTGTATGCTTTATAATTAAGATATCTCATAAACTAATGATAGTTTGATACTTTATAAGATAATTTCATAAGCTTTATGAGATATCTTTACATTGGTATAAAATATCCTTTATAAAACGTCTTTATGGATAATTTATAAGCATATCGTATGAAGTTCATAAGATATATTATAGATTTATATCTTTATAAGCATGAGATATCTCATAAACATAATCAGATTTTCCTTGTGTGTTTTAATAAGCTATCTCATGTACTTGTTGAGTGAATTTATCATAAATATATATGTTATATAAGATAATATGAATAAATAAGATATCTTATAGATTATATCTTTTAAGATATCTCATAAACTATAAGATTTCTTAAATCTCATTACTTTATAAGTATCTTATATTTTAGAGATTATGAATTTGTCTAAGATTCAGATTTTTTTCCTTATAAATATTCTTCATTTACATATAAAGATTCTTGTATTATGTTTTGGTAAATGATATCACAAACTTAAAAAAAATCAAAGATATCGTAGAAGATATTCGTAAAGTTTTATGAGATAGCCATAACTCTTTTAAAGATATCTTATGAAAGTTAATAAGGTATATAAATCTTATGAAAACTTACAAAACATATAAATATCATAAACTTTATGAAAGACTTAAAATTATCTATTATATCTCATATTATTAATTAAGATATCTTATAGAGAATATATAAGATATTCTATATCTTCTATATTTGAAGTATCTTATAAAGGACATAAAGATATCTCATTTAGAATATAACTTACGAGGACAGAATTTATTCAAGGGCTTCTTACATGAGAGGAGGGGATCTCTTCGGTGGCCATTTCGATATTTTCGATGTATTGGCAGCGGTTTTGTCTGTGGTGATAGAAACATTTTCACTTCATGGTGTCGAATTCGATATATCCCAAGTGGACACCCGCAGAATCATCCATTTCTGCTTCCCTACTTGGATGTTTTGTTGGGCGTGAGCAATTGAAAGCAAACTGGCGGCTCGACTTATTTCGTCGTCGCTTCCAGTTTTTTGTTGCCGACATTCTATCACCACCTGCATATGGTGTGTAAATATCTTTCAATTTTTCGATGCACAACGAGCTTGTTCTGCATGCGTGTGAACAGTTTTTTGAATCGATAGGCAACGTTTTGTTGTTGCGGGGGTTTCAACAGTCCACTGAACGGGTTTAAATTCCCCCCGGCATTTCGCAAAAATCTATGGTCGTTGTACAATACAATCTGCCATTGGCGGGTCAATGCTTTTGACGTGTTTCATAGTAATTGTTAAGTTGTTCTTTATACACTGATTTTTGACTATAACGGATTACTCCGTTTACCTCGATCTAAACAATGGTCACGGCGGGTGTGAACCGTCGACAGGGGATCCCTACTCTCCCTAAGTCTGGTGTTATCCATGGTCCGTTGTTTGTCCAGCTCTTATTTTGTATTCAGTTTGGGGATTACGAGATTGATCCATTTCCTTCATAAGTATCCACACAATTCATGGGGGTATCTTTATGTAAAAATGGGCTGTCCATAATTTTTATACTTTTAGCCTCTATCAAAGATATTTCCTAAATTTTTAAGATATATTAATAAAATCACAGATATCTTTTAAAAGTTTATTGAGACATTTTAAAAGTTTTTTTTTCTTTAAAGATATGACATATCTTTATAGTATATACAATATATTCTACATTATGGAACTACCTCACATCATATTTATATTATTCAAATTACCATACATTGTATTACTAATGTAACTACAAAATTATCATGTCTACCCTATAGTAATTAGTATATATGACAGTTGTTTTTATAAGTGGAAGAACCTTGTAAGTTAGTAAGAACTTGTGTCAAACCTTTTCGTATATAATATTATACAATAAATTGTTCAAACCATAGTATAAATAAGATACCTCAAAAACTTTACAAGATATCTTATTAAGTATCTCAAACTATAAAATGTAACTTATAAACTTTAATAGATGCTTATGAAAGAAAGTGTGGTAAGATTATCTTTACTTTTATGATTTATCTCATAAACTTATAAATACAGAACATGTATCTTGTTTATATACAAGATATTTATCGGAAGTTTCTGATATAACCTGACATAGTTTAGTATGATCATATATATTTCTGAAATAAAACTTGTACAAACTGTAGATTATATGAACATATAACCTTATTTTAAAAATTGCTATGGTAAACGTGACGCGAAAAAGCAAGAAAACATGGATACCGGAATTTAAAGACACTAAGCCAAACATTTAGAAAATGACTCTGATCAAGAAAATACAACAAACAAACAAACAAAAATAGATAATAAAAATTCAGAAAGGCATCAAAGGGATGCTATAAGCCGAAGTGGCAGGTAACATTTTCGAGGTTTTTGTCTGTGTAATATGAGGCCTGTGGGGCATATGTTTTTTTTTTTTTTTTTATAACGTAATAGAGATGTCGCGAGATAAACAAATTTGTTCAAACTATGTTCTTAACAGAATATTTACGAATAAAAAAATACTTTGCGAATACTAAATCCTCTGTACAGGTGAGCAATAAACGCTTTGCAGGCCTTTTATGGTACGGTTAGATAGTATAATTAAGAGTTCACAATGTTAGATTAATATTATCAAAATGTTTTTCAGAGTAACGGATTTATGATAGTGTCACTAAAATCATCCAACAGGGTGAGGCCCATTGAGGCAATAAAAATTAAAGGCATCCGGGATCTATACGCCGAGTGGCAGGTAACATTTTGAGGTTTTTGTCTGTGTATATGAAGGCCCTGGGGCATAATGTTTTTATGCCCCCGCCCATAAAATGGCCGGGCATAATAGTGGTTTACCGCTGTTCCGTCATTCTGTCGCTTCCCGTCATCATTTTGGTTTCCGTTCTTTTATTATATCTGTATGGCACGTTTGCATCACATCACTTCAAATTTGTAGGTTATTAGATCATGGTCAAGTGTCAGAAGTGGTTCATTGGGTCCGATCGATTATTTGAACAGAGTTAGCCCTCTTTACTTAGACAAAAAATCAGAAATGCTGATCCGTTTCCGTTCATTATATCTCTTCGCATCCGGATTGCACACATTCAAAACTGTCAAATTCTTGATATTGCGATTACGCCACAGTTCACTGTCATTTGAAATATCCTTGTATCACATTTCACCCTTCGCAAATTCCTTCATTAGACTTCAACCTGTAGGCAGGTGGCATCTACGTGATTCCGCAATCCAACACATCTATAAGTTTTTATACGTAATAGAGATGTCGCGGATTAAACAACAGTTTGTCTCAACTAATGTCTTAAACAGAATCACTGATGTAAGAAATAAAGAACAGATGAAATTTACTACATGCTATGCGATGACAATAGCCCACTACAATGGAGTCTCAGGCCAAAGCTGAGGTTTATGGTACGTGTTTCAGGATATGAATAATTGAGCAATTCACAAATGTTAAGGATATAGATTATTCAAAGAATGTTTTCGATATGTTTACGGAATCTTCATCGAATAGTGACACTAAACGCTACATGCATCCGACACTAAGGTGATCACTTGGGCCCAGGAGCATCTATATCTTATAACGGGTCGTCTGACGATTCGATTGTGTGTGAAAACAAACAATCTTTTGTGTATATAATTATTATCGTTTGAACAAAGTGTTCGATATTCGCGCGTAGGTACAGTTATAAACAGTGATCTGTGACCGGTTGACAGGAGATGCTTTAACCTCCTCCTAAGGCGAAACTGTCCCACCTCAGAATGGGCCTATTTGCCCCATGCTCTTAATCTCTCTATTTTAGTATCTGAGTAAAGCGATATTAAGAGGTTTGGTCACTGGCACGTTATCTTCATCCTTTTTATCTGTGACTTTCTCATAACGTTCGTTCACGATTTCAGGATTGTGATCTAAATGTTTAATAGGTAATTTCTTCTTTAAGCGTTGTGATACCCTAATTAGGATCCCCACTAACCCCTTCGACATTGTGGTCACGTGATTGTACAAACTTTACTTATTTTTTTATCTTTTGCTTCATTGTATTCACATATAAGACGAAAATTAATTATCGAGTCACAGACTTCATACATACACTGCATCACACAACTTCCATCCTGGTTAGTAGTGATATGTTAAGGTCCATAGTTCACCCCCTCCACTCTCGAACACATCGTCGTATCACTTGATGTACCATTTTTTGTTTGGTGATGTTTCACAATATTGCGAATGTAGCACATCAGTTGATTCACGAACGACAGGTAGCGGTATAATACAGTGCGACTGATGTCAATGATTACTCTGGCACTCGGAAACGAGATGATGTCGATGACAGAGGGCAGAGTTGTATAAAGTTTTTAGACTTGAGCCAAACTGAAAGTTCACTTGAACCATTGTAGCGATAGATCTTCACCGGACGAAAGTCGAATGTTACACTCGTCGAGAATGCAGAGATGTACCCTGGATATGAGTTCAAGTTGCGGGCGACGTCAATTGGCTTATACTGTACATGTATTTAGCTCCTTTTTAGAAAAGATACCATTACTTTGCTAATTATTTTTTAAAAAACAAACACATTTTATATATTTTCAGTGAAGTTTATAGTAATGTGACCGATAAGGGGGTTATACATGTTACAGAAGCCTGTCACAAAGAAAAAAGCCAGTAAAGTGCTATATTTTTATAACTTTCAAATGCAACAAGATTGTAAATCTAGAATATTCAAGAAGAAAAAAAAAGGTTTAAACATGAAATTAAGAAAATACGCCCAAATAAATATGTAATTTGTAATAAATTGCGTAATTTTTCATTTTGTACATTCACCACCAATTTTCACCTTTGTGGAATTATATAAATATATAGGTACATTTTTATGCACCAGATGCGCATTTCGACAAATTAAGTCTCTTCAGTTGATGCTCAAAACCGAAATGTTGGAAAATCCAAAAACATGAAAGTAAAACTTTATAAAAGTGATCAAAATGTAGTGCCAAAGATTGGGGCCAAAAACTTCGAAGGATCAGAAGCTATGCCGAGGGAGATAAATCCTTAAATTTTGATAATGAAATTTCTAATTTTACCACTGCAATTAATACATATCCGTATTTCAAGCTAGTAACATAGTACATAGCAACTGGGCTGTAGAAGACCCTCGGGGACTAACAGTCCACCAGCAGAGGCCTCGACCAGGGGTCCATAATAATAGAATCAATACGTGTACCAATTTTAATGCACCCAGATGAATAACACAAATATTGCTTTGTTACCGTAATATGACAAATAAAACAGATTATGAAATTATTTTGCTATCCTTATATGTGAATCTGCAATATGATGCCAGGTGAAAAAAAATATTATAATAATTGAGACTAATTAGATTGTTTTTCAAATAGAACATTTCAATTCAACCATCTCCTTTCATATGCATCAATTTCGTTATTTGTTTTGTACATTTTTTTTTTTTCTAATTCATACATGTTTCAAATACATATAACTACATTCTGATAGTAGGTTTTGTGATTTTTTTCAATCTGGATATATATTTTTGAACAAGCAATATAATAAGGTTGTATCTCATCTCATAGGAATGCCTAGTATAAACACTGCACATAATAAAATTTAATGTTTTTCTATATTTTTCAAATATCTTAGTTTCCTATCTAGAATGGACCATAATGGATAAACATTTTTGGACAATAAAAGAAAATTATGCTAATTGTTTCTGAAATCCACCAAGAGGTTCTGGGCACAAAAAAGTACGTGTTTATGTCCAAAATCAGAAATGATAATTTATGTTCTTTTTGTCAAATGGAACAGAAACAATTATGCAGATTTGTACAAACTTGAACTCTACACTAATTAAAGATGCTCGCAAATTTAAAGTAAAAGTTCTTATTGTCCGCACGCTATAGGGTCTGTAGGCCTAGCTCGATCATACAACCCATGAGTAGATGTCTAGTTAACTTCCGAACCATCAAATTGCGCATTGTGGCTTGCTTCCGGACCTTCATGCGCATGTCTGGTTACTAAAGTTCAACATTTTTATGTAAACGTAGGTAGCTGTGTGGGTAGACCCGACATGCGCAGTGACAGCCTGTTCCTTTTGGCACAAAAGACAGTTCGATCGTACTATGGTTTCATCTCTAGTTTATTATAGTTGATGATCGAAACTAGGCCATGTCTCGTTTAGTTTCACTTTCGCTTTACTACTTCCGGGTTACATCAAACGTATAGAAGATTGTTTTCTAATGGCCTAGTTCGATCATCAACTATAGATCGGTCCCCCTCATCAACAGTTAGAATCCTTCCCATACCTCGCAATGTACAAATCGGAAGTGGATCCACTCCGAAATGATTTCACAGCTATTAGTAGAAATGAGCAAAATTGGTCTTAATTTATTAGTAACATTTGTAAAATCTTTAAATGAAGAAAATCCCAAGAAAAATGTGTCCACTCGAGTTGTTTGAAAATTTCCAGATTCCAAAATTTGACGCCATTTGCCGGAAAGTGTGGGTAACTTCTCAGTAAGTCAGCATGCAATATAAATTTGAAAATCTTTAATTACCAATGCAAAATCAACTAAAACAGTGGTTTAAAATTTCAGTTTTACAAGGTATTCTAAACATTTATTCTCATTTATAACCCATGCAGACCGTATTATCAAAATTTCGTTTTGCTACGAAGCGAGTATAGGGATGGAATTCTATTCGTAAAAACCGGGTCCGGAGGACATCTGTCATTTTAGATGAACGGTCTATCCTAATTTCTCTGAGCTGACTTACCTCTGCTTTGAAGGAAGCAAATTTTACAATGCCTGCACATATACATACTAACAAAAACACTGTCAGTTGTGGTGGTATAATTATATTTTCAAATCAATCATCAAATAATTCTGAAGGGAAATTGAATAATCTGTTGCTTTCTGTAACCCTTGTTAGTTATTATCAGGAAAGTCTCAAAATGTTGGGAGAGAAATAAATTGTAATGTACATTTGTATCGGCGGCATAAATCGGAAGGAATACTATCAAAATCGGCGGTGGTTTAAGAACCTGTGATTGGCAACATCCAACGTCTGAATTCAGTTTATATTCTGGTGTTGGAAAAAATCCAAAATCAAAATGATGGACTGCAGTGGCTTCTTGAAAGATAACGTATTCAAAACTACTATGGGAGAGAGTAAAGTTTTGTGCGAATACGTATGTGGACATATAATTGTCGGCTGATGCAAGGAATTAAAGTGAATCAAAGTGGCACCGTATACTAGTATAGTGTCAAACGCCCTCAAAAGCGTACCAGATAGCGTTCAAACGCCAAAATGTATATTTGGTTTTACATGACGACGTCCATGATGTTATAACGTATTTAAACATCTTTAATGTCATGATAATAAATTGGTATTTAAATAAAAAAAAATTTTTTAAAGACAATAGCCAATTACCAAAATTGTAAAATTCATGGCCTCCGGGTACGGAAAGGGTTTTTTGTATCAAAGGTGGGAACAAAATGGTCATGATTGAATGTGGTATTAATTGATCAAATTTTATCTTTTCCAGATTTTGTATTAAGCACTTGGGAACACGAAGGTGATATAGATTTTAAAAATTCAGAATCTTGCGCCCCTGGGCTTAAGGTAGAACAAGAACTGACATTTTTCAAAAATATCGTCTCGAACAAATAACAACAAAAACGAGCACGAAGGCTTCTACTGAATTCACTGATACTCGGACCTCCAGAATGGGACCAAAACTTGTAGTGAATATAAACTTAAATAGTTGAAAATATAATATCTTTTTATGCTCTGAATCAAAATAAATATTAGAAGGAGTAAGGTAGTGGCTTTGAATAAAAACCGAATTTGTAAATTTCATGATCCATGAAGTTAACAGTTTTTGTTCCGGTGGAGCCAATTTATAATTATTACGGGCTGCAGGAAGGCGGCCGATCTAAGTTTGTTGATTGTGTTTATGATTCTGCACATGGGGAAGAGCGGGGAGTCCGTTTCGAAACTTGATTTAATAATATTTGTGAAAATTCCTTGATAAAAGATTTTAAAAAGATGGTAATAAATAAAAATATTAATATTATAAATCAATACTTTCCATTTTTAAATCTCGCAATTATTCAACAAATATTATGAATTACAATTTTATAACGAAGTGGTTTACAACAAAATACTTCCCTGAAACTGGCCATTTGTAAAAGATAGGAGCGATTCATTATGAAGTTTTCCAGATAATAAAAATTCAAACAAAGTTATTTTGGTTTGATAATGCCTGCGCAGCTTCAAATATTTTGAGTTAGGATATTTTTGGCTTCATGGTTTAATGTAAAATCTCAACCTGCAAATCTGATTTGCATTCAGTATAGCCATCAGGAAATTGGGGTATCGCCATCATCATGTGATTCCAGGATCCGGGGTGCCTTTCATTCTGTTTACTTAGATGCATGTTTGAATTTCTGACTTTTTTGACATTCAAAATAATTTATCTGCATACGAAACTATGTTAGAAATC
>CAJDSM010046672.1:0-15252 GCA_903981925.1 Ostrea lurida | reverse complement strand
TAAATTGTATTTAAGAACCAGACGGTAAGCATTCCTCATTATAATCCCCCACTTGTTGATGGGGAGCATTGTTTTTTGGCCTTGTCCGTCACAGAAGTTTGTCAGCAGCAATCCTCTGAAACTACTGATCGACAATTTAAGCAAGCTTGATATGTACGAAAAGAACATCCTATAGCAGTTGTGCATACTTACCAGGAATATTTTTGCATCCTTTAATAGTTCCCGTATTGAACTTTAGAAATTTTGACTGAAATTCTCATGAATATAACTTGTCAGCGCATATCCTTGGAAGACTACCTGATCCGATTTCAAAAACTGTGATAGTGTTAGCTAAGGACATCATATGTAGTTGTTGCTATTACCAAGGAAATTTGATCCTCTAATTTTTGCGGAATTGTGCCGTTTGAATCTTACAAATGGCCCAAAAATTCGTCTAACACAATTATTCGAGATTTTGTATTATATCATACTTTGCATCAAAATATTGATACAAAAAAAATTGCCATATTACTGGACACTTTGAGTTTGAATATTTTGCATGTTTTTCCTGTAACGGAATTTTAAACCCAATTTGAATCTCAAAAATACAAAATCGAATATATATTTTTCCCTTTGAAATACATTTTATCAAATGTAGGAGTGGTTTAAAAATAGAGTATGATTGAAACTTGGTGATAACTCTTCCTTAAGGAAGTGTACGTTCTAATTTAATATCAGTTCACTCTTTAGGGGTTTGGTTGGGGCCACCTTGTATCCTGATGAATAGTTTTTACTATTGAATGTACAATATTTTTTTTATAATAATCCTCAAGAACTATTGCACTAGCTTGATCGTGTGGGCCTTTTCATGGAATGTAAGATTCTAACTTGTTAACCACGCAACCAACCACCCAAATGAGAAATAAAAAAATAATTCATTGATTATAACCGAGAAACATTTTCTTAAATTACCTTTAAACCACGTGGAATTTTTAATGTGAAAGCTTCCAGGACATAATGTAGATGGTATGTTACTCTTAAATTATGGACACTTGCAGTATGGGAACTAGCAGAGGATCAAAAGTTTTGCAATGAACTATATACATTTAAAAATTTATTTAGACTCTTTTTAACACAATTTAACGCACTGATATGCAAATATTCTATATTTTTTGGTGACTTTAATTTTTTGTTTTTAAATTTATAAAACTCGGGCTAGACTTGGGAAGTTGAAAAGTAAATTTTCATATAAATGCATGCATTTAGACAGTTTTTCGTCGTAACTGCAATTTATGAATGCAACTCGAGACTCCTAGCGTGGCTCGTTACCATCGCACTCTCACACTGTGTATTATTTAAACTTATCACTGTTATATGGAGCGTAGCGTGATTGCCAGGATTACCGATTGAAGTTAGAGGAGGAACATATTCAATTTGCACGCATTTTAAATAAGTTGTCATTGATCATTGAAAGGACTATTGTTTTGCGGCCGATTTTGACGCGTCGTTCAATAATTTCTTGTCTGTTGATTGTTTATTATAGTCGTGATCTTTACTTCCTTGCACTGAGACGAGAGCTATAAGGCAACTGAAGCAATTGTAACTAAAATGTTCCACTTTTAACTAAATTTTCAGTACAAAGCACTTCTTTATATATGAGACAACCATGCATCAACAATGATCTCCCACTTTTTGCAATAATTACGAGTCTCCATTCGCTGTTCATAAAACACCAACAAGACTAGAGAATTACAAATTTCTCGCTAAAAGATGATAATGCGCCCCTTTATGGTAATGTTCGCGCTAAAGGGAAGTGTGCTCAAATATATATTATAATAGTTGTCATTCACCATCTCGAATTGAAGCCGTGGAACAACAACATGCCATTAACTCTACGCCAAAATGTATGATTTCCTTTGATGACGTGTTTATGCTTCGGGGGCTCACAGCTTTCGACTCAATATGCATGTGGTGACCTGGCTATGTCCAATTTTAAATCACCACCCGCCCAAACCAAGCATGTTTGATGATAGTGATATTGACTTATTAGCAAAATGTCAAGTGTTCGTGCGAGACGTTACGATTCTGTATATGTCATTTGATTAATGCAAATAATATAGCAATTTATGCACATGTGTTTGATATCATTGTCAATTCATAGTGCATGTTCAAAACAAATCAACATAATAATTTATTAAAGTCGGGTATACATTACAAATAAACATTACACTGTGTAGCCTCTAAGAGCTATTTTACCGACTAAATTGATGCGTCTTTTCCACTTGTGTTTGAAGTGGAATTCCGTTGTTACAAGCAAAAACTGTGCGAAATAAGATCCAACATCTACCGGAATTGATGTTTACACAGATGGCTCAAAAGAGCGAAAAAAAGGGGCTGCCGTGCAGTGAATAGCATGTGACATCAACGTTTCTCCACCACGACTATCCAAACTTAGGCATCAATTATATAACACTGCCGAAGCAATAAGCGAACTCAATTGCTTTTTGAGTATCTTGTATAGGTACATGTATACGTAGTTGACTGGAACCAATTACATGTACTGACATAACATCAACGGAGGAGAGAGACTTATTGTCGAAGTTTGGGTGGTATACCACTCTTGCCTTAAACGCCTGAATGATATTGGTAACTTAGCTGTTGGTTCCTAATAGAAAGAATAATCTTAACTGTGCTGCTAACGCTCAGTCACTAAGTAAGAATTCCACCCCTATACTCGAATTTATGTGCGGCCGCTAAAGCGGACTCTGCTTCGCGTTCGATTTTGACTTTATTTGACAGAACATCTGACGGAAACTGCAAATTTGCACTAACATACCTTTTGACTATGGCGCATGCTGTTTTAAGTTCTACTAATATCCATTTAACTAGTTTGCTTAAGACCAAATGTTAGAGTGTAACTTATAGATCCTCGGTTTATAATTTGACAGCCATTTTATTCGGAATCCACACTTCGGAACATCTGCGGTTTTTCATCCAACTATGGCGGCTTGTATAAAAACATTTTCATAGTGCATGATAAGCCTTTATCTTGAAAACTCCAGATGAAGGGCAAATATGAAGGCCACGTCGTGATTATAATTAAAGATGACTAGGTATTTAAAATAAAATATCTTATTTATTCAGTCTTTCAAGCCGTTTTAAGAGAAATCAGTTTTGCTACGAAGCGACAATAAACCGTGGTCCGGAGACAACTATCATTTTAACGATAGAGACATTCTATCTAGGTTCCAATCAATGACAGTGCGCGGAGAAAAAAAAGAGTCATCTAATAACACGTTGGTTTTGCGTATATCATTTTGATAGGCATGTCACTGTTGTTTGTTTTTTGTTTTGGCTGCGTGGTCCAAAATGTTTTTGTTTCGTGGTTCCGTAAAATGTTTCGGTATGATACGGCGTTTGTGGTGCTGGCGGTTTCAACGTAGGAATTGAGTGGTAGGTGCTGGAACCAGGCCTTCAACCACCCTTTCATAAGAAATAGAAGTCGGAGTTCTTCCTGCGTTCCCTGGAGTGAGTATGGTGGTCGAGCTCTTAAGGCATCCTTGTACACATCCGGGTCCCAGACTGTAGGCATTTTTATGAAACGTGCATCCTTCCGGTTAAATTTGGTTCAAGCCTGTGTAATGTCCACTGCACATAAGGGGTCCCATATGATACTGCCATATTCTAGACTAGTGTGTTGATTCGTAACAGCGATATTGTAAGTCCGCACAGCGTTTAGAAGGCGGGCAGTGGTGTTAGGTTGCGGCGAACTGAAACCTATGTGTGACTCCGCTCTTTTGTAGATTTTGGTTATTCAGATCGTTAGATGATTGTATTATTATTGTTTTAAACCGTGAAGATGCCGGGTTGAATAGTCCTACACGCATATCCCTTACTGTCGTAGAGGCGACTTGAATGCATGGGCGGTCATTCGGATGAACCACAGTAAACGGAGGTCCCGTGTCACAGCAGGTGTAGCACGAAAAAGATCCTCCCTGCGCAAAGAACCCCCCAGTGCATCAATCAGGCTCTAAAATTTTGCAGCCCTCACCAGCAAATGGTGATGTCTCACTTTCGAAGGGACGTAAAAAATAAATAATCAATCAATTCTTCTGAATTAAACAAGGTAAACACTAGTTACAAGTAGCATTAATTGTATTATACGAAAAAATTAACATCTTTCCAGGATTTTTTTTCTATGATTCATCTAATAAAACTTATGCTTTACTACGTAATACAACATTGAAAGTAAAACAATACAAAGAACAATAACATTGTTTCTACTAATATTTAAATATTACCAACTATGAAAATAACAAAGTCCTTTGGGATGTAGGCAATGCACAGTAACTGTATATATGTTTGCGATGTAATCACAGACCTACTTCGTCTTTTAACAATGCATACGTATTACATAACATGTTGACTGATTTGTTCATGCCCTTTGTTAGACTGTCTATTTCGTAACTAGATTTGGACGACGGGTAACCCCGTTTACTTTGTTTTCGACACGGGCTCACGGCGGGTGTGCCGCTCAGCGACGTGCTTACTCCTCCATGGAACTGATCTACTTTCGTTTTGTCGAACGTCTGTAACATGTGTTGCCCTAACACTCGATTTGTAATGGTTTTGGATTTTTTTGAGTAGTATGATCAGTTTATTACATTGTTATATCGCTCATTATATGTCATAAGTACTAATCATATATTTTGCATTTACAGTTGTTTCAGAAGTACGTCCATTATACGGTCACACTTACTGACAAACATTTTGAAGTTCTACTTCCATTATCGGAGATCGCGTCTACTTATGACGTTTTTCCTTTTTTTCCAATTTATAAACTGGCCACGTTGTTCTCGCTGGTTGTTTTACATTTTACCGGGCCAGATTATCGTGGTTCACTTTTTTGATTTTCGTTACAGAAAATCACAGTGTGAATAATCTCGCGGTACTTGGAATATGAATAATTGTCTGTAACCGATCATGTGTATCGACCTCAAATCATCGCAGTGGGGTTAATGTAATACCTGTTGTAAGTTTTCAATCTTTTTAATTTGATTTAACTTGCTCCCAGTTAGCAATACTTTGAACTTATTTAAAGAAACTTGATATGTAGAAAACATCTATAAGCAGTTGTGCATACTTACTCAGGAAATTTTCTGCACTCCTCTAATAAGTCCGTTTGAACTTAGACAATTTGACTGAAATTCTCATGAATATAACCTTGTCAGCGCAATCCTTGGAAACACTGATCCGATTTCAAAAACTTAGAATTGTAGCCAGGAATTCATATGTAGTTGTGTCTATTACCAGGAAATTTGATCCTCTAATTTTTGCGGGAATTGTGCCCGTTTGAACTTACAAATGTGCCAAAAATTCTCAACACAATTATTCGAGATTTTGTATTATACATACTTGCATCAAAACGTATTGATACAAAAAAAATTGCCATATTACCTGGACACTTTGAGTTTTAATATTTTGCATTGTTTCCTGTAACGGCATTTTAACCCCATTAGAATTCTCAAAAATACNAATTGCCATATTACCTGGACACTTTGAGTTTGAATATTTTGCATTGTTTCCTGTAACGGAATTTTAAACCCATTTGAATTCTCAAAAATACAAAATCGAATATATATTTTCCCTTTGAAATACATTTATCAAATGTAGGAGTGGTTTAAAAATAGAGTAAGATTGAAACTTGTATAATCTTCCTAAGGAAGTGTAGATTCTAATTAAATCATCACTCTTTGGGGTTGGTTGGGGCCACAGTAGTGATGAAAGTTTTACAATTGAATGTACAATATTTTTTTTTAATAATCTCAAGAACTATTGCACTAGCTTGTGTGTGGGCTTTTCATGGAAGTGTAGATTCTAACTTGTTAACAGCAACCCACCCACCCCCAAAATGAGAAATAAAAAAAATTCATTGATTATAACGAGAACATTTTCTTAAATTTACCTTTAAACCACTGGAATTTTAATGTGAAAGCTTCCAGACATAATGTAGATGGTATGTTATTTAAATTATGGACACTTGCCAAGTTGGGATAGCAGAGGATCAAAGTTTTGCATTGAACTATATACATTTAAAAATTTAATTTAGACTCTTTTTAACACAATTTAACCACTGATATGCAAATATTCTCATATTTTTGGTGGATTTAATTTTTTGTTTTAATTATAAAACTCGGGCTAGAATTGGGAAAGTTGAAAATAACATTTTACATATAAATGCATGCATTTAGACAGTTTTTCGTCGTAACTGCAATTTATGGCACTCGGAACTCCTTGCGTGGCTCGTACCTCGCACACACTGTTTATATTAAAACTTACACTGTTTATATGGAGCGTAGCGGAGTTAGCCAAGGATTACCGATTGAAGTTAGGGAGGAACATATTCAATTGCACGCATTTTAAATAGTTGTCATTGCTCATTGAAAGGAATAATTGTTTTGCGGCCGATTTTTGACGCGTGCTTCAATAAGTTTCTTGTCTGTTGATTGTTTATTATAGCTCGTGATCTTTACTTCCTTGCACTGACGAAGAGCTTAAGGCATACTGAACAAATTGTAACCAAAATGTTTCACTTTTAACTAAATTTTCAGTACAAAGCACTTCTTTATATAGAGGAAATCCATGCCATCAACAAATGATCTCCCACTTTTTGCAATAATTACGAGATCTCCATTCCTGTTCATAAACACCAACAAGATCTAGAAATACCAAATTTCTCGCTAAAGAGTGATAATCGCCCTTTATGGTAATGTTCGCCGTAAAGGGGAAGTGTGCTCAAACTATATATTATAATAGTTGTCATTCACATCTCGAATGAGGCGTGAACAACAACAATGCTATTAATCCTACGCCAAAATGTATGATTTCCTTTGGCGTGTTTATGCCTTCCGGGGGACTCACAGCTTCGAACTCATATGCATGTGGTGACCTGGCTATGGTCCAATTTTACATCACCACTGCCCCAACAAGCATGTTGATGAATAGTGATATTGACTTATTAGCAAATATGTCAAGTGTTTCGTGCGAGACGTTACGTTCTGTATATGTCATTGATTAATCGCAAATAATATAGCAATTATGCACATGTTTTGATACATTGTCAATTCATAGTGCATGTTCAAAACAAATCAAATAATATTTATTTAAAGTCGGGTATACATTACAAATAACATTACATGTGTAGCTCTAAAGAGCTATTTACCGACTAAAAGTTGATGCGTCTTTTACCACTTGTGTTTGAAGGTGGAATTCCGTTGTTTACAAGCAAAAACTGTCCGAAATAAAAGTCCAAACATTCTACGATTGATGTTTACACAGATGGCTCAAAAGACGAAAAAAAGGGGCTGCCGCTGCAGTAATACATGTAGCATACAACGTGTTCTCCACACGACTTCCAAACTAGGCAACAATTTATACTGCCGAAGCAAAAGCTACTCAACTTGCTTTTGAGTATCTGTATAGGTACATGTATACGTACGTTGACTGGAACCAATGTACATGTACTGGCATAACATCAACGGAGGAGAGAGACTTATTGTCGAAGTTTGGGTGGTATACACTTCGCCCATAACACGCTGATGGTATTGTCACTCTGTTGGTTCCAACTAGAAAGAATAATCTTACTGTGCTACGCTCAGTTCACTAGTAAGAATTCCACCCCTATACTCGAAATTTATGGTAGCGGCCGCTCAAAAGCGGATCTGCTTCGCGTCGATTTTGACTTTATTTGAGAACATCTGCACGGGAAACTGCATAATTTTGCACTACATACCTTTTTGAATATGGCGCATCTGTTTAAATCTACGTAATATCCATTAAATAGTTTGCATTAAGACAAAGTTATAAGTGTACTTTAGATCCTGCGTTTAAATTTGACAGCCATTTATTCGGAATCCACACTCGGAAAAATCTCGCGGTTTTTCATCCAATATGGCGGCTTTATAAAAACATTTTCAAAATAGCATGATAGACTTTTCATTGAAAACTCATGAAGGCAATATAGAGCCACGTCGTGATATAAATTAAAGAATGACAGGTATTATAAAATAAATATTCTTCATTACATCTTCTCAGCCCCGTTATAAGAGAAATCATTTTGCTACGAAGCGACAATAAACCGTGTCCGGAGGACAACTATCATTTTAACGATAGAACATTCTATCTAGGTTCCAATCAATGACAGTGCGCGGGAAAAAAAGAGTATTAATACACGTTGGTTTTGCCGTATATCATTTTGAAGCAGTCACTGTTGTTTTGTTTTTTTTGCTGCGTGTCCAAAATGTTCTTTGTTTCGTGGTCCTTAAAATGTTTCGGTATGATACGGCGTTGTGGTCTGGCGGTTTCAACGTAGGAATTTGAGGGTAGTGCTGGAACCAGGCCCTCAACCACCTTTCATAAGAATAGAAGTCGGAGTTCCTTCCTGCGTTCCTGGAGGGTGATGGTGGTCGAGCTCTTAAGCATCCTTGTAACACATCCCGGGTCCCTAGACTTGTAGTCATTTTTATGAAACGTGCATCCTTCCGTTGAATTTGTTCAAGCCT
This sequence comes from Ostrea lurida, assembly GCA_903981925.1. Classification (NCBI taxonomy): domain Eukaryota; kingdom Metazoa; phylum Mollusca; class Bivalvia; order Ostreida; family Ostreidae; genus Ostrea; species Ostrea lurida. The sequence continues at coordinate 6,712 of CAJDSM010046672.1, read as the reverse complement.
GTTAATGTCACTGCACATAGGGGTCCCATATGATACTGCCATATTCTAGACTAGTGTTGATCGTACAAGCGATATGTAAGCCGCACAGCGTTTAGAAGGCGGGCAGTGTGTTAGGTTGCGGCGAATGAAACCTAGTGTAGAACTCGCTTTATTGTAGATTTTGGTTATTTCAGATCGTTAGCATGATTGATTATTATTGTTTTAAACCGTGAAGATCCGGGTTAGAATAGTGTCCTCAGCATTCCCTTACGTGTCGTAAGAGGCGATTGAATGCATGGGCGGTCATTCGGATGAGACCACATAAACCGAGGTCCCGTGTCACAGCAGGTGTAGCACGAAAAAGATCCCTCCCTGCGCAAAGACCCCAGTGCCGACACAGGCCTAAATTTTGCAGCCCTTCACCAGCAATGGTGATGTCTCACTTCTCGAATGGGACGTATAACTAAATAAATAATCAATCAATCTTCTGAATAAACAAGGTAAACTAGTTAAAGTAGCATAATCTGTATTATACGAAAAATTAAATCTTTCAGATTTTTTTTCTATGTATTCATCTAATAAAATTATGCTTTCATACGTAATTACAACATTGAAAGTAAAACAATACACAAGAACAAAACACTTGTTTCTAATTATTTATAATATTACCAACCTATGAAAAATAACAAAGTCGCTTGGGATGTAGGCATGCACAGTACTGTAATATTGTTTTGCGATGTATACACATGACCTACTTCTCTTTGTTAACAATAGCATACGTATTTAATAACATGTTGACTGATTTGTTTCATGCCCTTTGTTAGACTGTCATTTTCGTACTAGATTTGACGACGGGTAACCCCGTTTACTTTGTTTCGACTACGGGCTCACGGCGGGTGTGACCGCTCAGCAGAGGATGCTTACTCCTCCATGGCACCTGATCCTACCTTCGCTTTTGTCGAAAGTCTGTCCATGTGTTGCCCTACACTCGATTTTGTATGTGGATTTTTTTGGAGTATGATCACGTTTATTACATTGTTACTTCGCCATTTTATATGTCATAAGTATCTAATCATATATGTTTGCATTTACAGTTGTTCAGAAGTACGTCGATTATACGCTACTTACTACAAACATTTTGAATTCTACTTCCATATACGGAGATCGCGTCACTATGACGTTTTTCCTTTTTCCATTTATAGAACTGCCACGTTGTTCTCGCTGGTTGTTTACATTTTGACCGGGCAGATTTCGTGGTTCACATTTTTTGATTTTCTTACAGAAATCACAGTGTAATAATCTCGCGGTACTTGGAATATGAATAATGTCTAATTGTAATCTCTGTTTGTTGAAGTTTTCAATCTTTTATTGATATTACTTGCTCCCAGGTAGCATACTCTTGAATGTATTATTCATAATTCTGATACGATTAAAATGGAGATATGCCCACAGGGATGTACATTATGACAATTAACTTAATGTGATGGAGACCACAACATTAATTTGCATCAAATCTAAGTCTACAGATCTTCGTCTCTGTCCATCCGCTCTTTGGAAAAAAGCAAGGAACACGGTCGACTTTTTGGATAACACAAAGCCTTCATCCACGAAATATCGACAGATATCAACATTTCGGTTTGAGCATCACTGAAGAGACATGATTTGTCGAAATGCGCATCTGGTGCAAAAAATTGGTACCGTATATTATTTATATTATATCAACAATTTGCATCGTTCTTTTGCATGAACACTTCGCGTCTCGTGTGATGATCCGCGCCTGTCAACTCGACCTGATCCGACTCTTCGGATCAAGTTACTGTAGTAATGATAAATATATTATATACCCCCTCACCTATCTTATTAAAACGACGTTTATAAGATAAATTTGTTCCAAATCTATGAAAATACACAAACATACACAATGTACCGTGAAATTTTGTTGTGTGCACGCAGATTTGTTTATGACGCAGTAAACATCAATCGGCAATCCTCGGCTAACTCCGCTACGCTCCGTATAAACCTCAGATGTGAATGGTGTAGGGATATGCATCGAATTGATACATTTCTCCGCCGGAAGTACCCGTTTACTCATTCCACTCCGCTTCGGCTGTTCCTTCGGTTACAGACGACTTTCTCACATAGATGCAATTTAGAAAAAATGGACTTGGCATTCACTCAGGGAATAATTGTAAGTTATTTGCAACCGTTTTCATATTGATATAACGATCATGTAAGTGGAGCCGACGAAACGGATATTTTGTTTTGAACACGTGAATTCAAATATCCAATATGGCAACAATCCGATCACATCCGAGGTCAGTGTGCGAGGTACGAGCCACGCGCGGAGTTCCGAGTGCAAAAACATTGTGTTGATGCATTGTGCCGTTCATCAGTTTCAGAGAATACTGATACGGAATCGGAAAACGACAGTGTGGTGATCCGGAAAGTCGGATCACACCTATAGGAATTTTACAGTATCAACACTCAGATATAATAACTAGAAACTCAGTACGGGTAATGAGAAGGTCTTCCGTTACACTACTTCCAACTCACAACTTCCTGATGAAATATTTCTGATATAGTGTGTCGACATAACCACGAAGAAACAAACCAAACACTCTCTTTATAAGGCTAGTATATTGGCTCTGAAAAAAGAAAGTCTTTTTGAAATAACCGCAAGTGGACGTTTCTACATCCCATGCAGTAAATTGTTTTTAATATTTCAAAAGAGATCTAATAAAGTGGTATAGGTTTCGATTTGATAGAAAAAGTTTGAAAATTCCTATTTGTTTTATCACTTCCGGTGACGACCGGAAGTGGCGGCAAAGATATTTAACCCAATTAGATTTGTCTACAAGTCTTGTCCATCATCCCTGAAAGTTTCAAGTGTCTGTCTTTACCCGATATGGAAATATTGAGAAAGAAATATTTGAATTTGTGGACACCGTATCTCACAACCGGAAATAGATTTTAGACTGAATGTGGCGGTCATTCGGATGAGACCCCCAAACCCAAGGCCCCGTGTCGCAACAGGTGTGGCATGATAAAGATCCCTCTCTGCTCAAAGGTCCTGCGTGCTCAGCACAGACCTAAATCTTGCAGCCCTTACCCAGCATTGGTCTCCATATGAGTGAAATATTCTCGGTGAGACGTAAAACAAATAATCAATCAATGTCCGTCGGATGGGATGTTAAAAGGTGCCCCGTGTCAAGGAGCACAACCCCCATGGCACGCATAAGACCGTTTCCCTGACGTTCGAAAAAGAGTAGGCTCACTGAGGGCCGTCGGGAAAACTTCAACACTCAAAACCAGACACTGTAGTCTGTTCACCGCCGTGAAATGGCTGAAACATTGCCAAAACGGCATACAATCAGATGTGGGGGGCGTAATGAAAATGTCGGGGAATTGCAGCCAGCCTTTGGGTGGGCGTAATCTTTATGATTGAGTGAGTTGTAAATCGGGCATATCGAATTAACGTAACATTATTCGGCCTGCTTTAAAGAGGGTACAGGAATGTATAAAGGGGGAAAGTACACAATCAATAACAACATAATTCAAGTCTTCGTCCAACGGGGTGCACCTTCTTTCTATGTTGATTTCGACAATATCAGGCTCCACTGATGTGTCAGTACAAAGCAACGAAGTCAAAATGTAAAATTTAATTTTCATTGAATAAATCCGCAAACAATCGAATCATAACATTTTTCATCTCCATAGCTTCAGACCATATTCATGTGGGGAATATAATTAATAGGTCACTTCATTGCAGTCTACGTTCAAATAGGGAATTTATCTATGCTGTAATTTTCTAAAGCCTCCTCCCACGTTCGTTAAATAATTCGCTTTAATAAACATAAAAATGTAGACGCCCCTTTCAAACACTTCTGGATCCACCTCTGCATTATGTTGCTTCGCACATGCATAGAAATTATAAAATGCGGAACCTGACTTCGCAAGTCGGATCAAGACTATTTTGGATTTATAAATTAACTTAAGCTAATGAAAATAAATTGCTAAATTTCATAGCACATATCATGCACCAACCATCTGTTATTACATAATATTTCTGACGATTATCGGTTCAGCGGCAAATCGGCTAGAAAATTCCACCCTGTTAATTTAATAGTCGTGGATATGAAGTGTTGCAAATTTTGAAATAAACGCTCAAACTCGTAGCAGCAAAATCTCCTTATTAGGTTTTAAAGTTACATCTGCACGGCTCTCTATCGCAGTAGAACCAATATGCCTAATAAAACAATTCTTGGAAACTAGGTGTTATTCATGAAGTATGTGGGAAATCAGGCGCGCTTCGATTCGATTTTATTTCAGGTTACATTTCATGTGAATCATTTTAAAACTTACCTAAATCAATCCAGGAATGATTTTTCAGCAAATAAATACAACTAAACCACTCAATTCCACACTAAACGGCGATAATCATCATCATTTCAGATATACATTTTTTCCGCTGTCAAAATTTTCACCATAATAAATAATGACTTTCGCGCATGCGTAACCTCACTTTGTAAGCCGTCTAGAGGCCAAAAGGAGGTGGGTGGTTAAATGCGTTACTTAATTATGTAAATCACACAAAAATCAAAAATTCATCACAGGCATTGTACCTCGTAGTTCGGCAGGTAACATTTTTCAAACAGCGCAGGAAACACAAGATAATATCATTACACTTGGCGTCACAGTTCTTTTTTTGTCTATTTATGTAACAATTCCTTTTTATTCATTTAGTTTACAGCAATTCATTATTTTTATATTTAGAAGAATAAGCACATTCACAGAAATACAATTAATGTGTGTGATGGAAAAAACCCTGAAAAAGTTGGGTGTTTTTTTACTTTTGCAATTTACTGAGGGTAAAGTATTTCGCCCTTTTGGGGCCTCTAAATGGCTTACAAACTCGGGCATACGCTGGAGTCATTGTTTATTGTGAAGGAGAACTTATCAGCGGAAAAAACAGTGCGACATTTAATTCCGGACGCGACAAATGTCTGGAGCTTAACCAACCCTTTTATCAATTATACAAAATCACACCCTTTACAAAACATGGAATCTGAAGTGTACAACACATGCACTAACATTTACACCTGTAAAAGTTTTTGAAAAGTAGGTCAAATTTTAAGGTCAAGGCCAGGAGGTCAAAAATTATGGTACCAGTAGAAAGGGCTTGTCATAATTAGGAACTCGCATGTGTAATATGAAAGTCCCATCACTTTTCATGCAAAAGTTATGGCCAATGTTAAAAGTTTTGAAAAGTAGGTTAAAAATTCAAGGACAGGAGGTCAAAAAGTATGGTAACAGTAGAAAGGGCTTGTCATAAGGAACACGCATGTGTAATATGAAAGTCCCATCACTTTCCATTCAAAAGTTGTGGCCAATGTTAAAGTTTATGCGGACAGACAAACAAGACAGACAGACAAAAAACTATATGCCCCCGAATCGAAGATTCCGGGGGCATAAAAATCCCATTTGAATTTCACTCTTAGCAGTGGTACTACCGATAATTCCACGTCTAAATTTTAAGGGATAGAATGTCCTATGGGAGAAACAGGTCATTCTGAACATGAAATGTTAGTGTACATCATATTCTAATATGAATAATTATCCCAAATAAAACACTTGATGGGGATTTTTACCCAATACATGTAACTACTAACAAGGCAACGCAAGCGTAGCATCCCCTCGCAACACAATATTTTTAAACAATGGTCAATAGTGACCTTTGACCTTTAAAATCAATAGGGTTTACCCTCTCCATGGACAACATTTGTGAAAGGTTTGATGATTCTCTGATGCATGCTGAGTCCTTTATCTTGTTCACAAGAACTAGAAAACTGACATGGTCAGCAAGGGCCCCGCCGAGGGCTATCAAAGGACAGCGACATCTGTATTTGATAGAGAAATGTTTAGTACTGGTATATGTGAAACTATATTAAATTGTGAATTATAACATCCCTATCAATTAACACGCTGAATAAGCATTTCTTGAAACAAATATTTTTACTCGATCGAAGCAAACTTCAGGTTATGGAAATATTCCTGTAACTGAAATTTAAGACATAATCTCATAAATTGTATTCGTTGTGCCAATACGTTGTACCAAATATTTTATACACGTGTGCCTCTTATTCGTAAGTAAAATTGTGCAAAGTTCAAAATTATCGATAAAAACTTTTTGAGTTATCGCATTCACATCTTGATTATCGCATCACAAGAAAGTTGACGAACGGACGGACGGAACCAGAATTATATACTCTGCTTATTATGGTTGAGTACAATTGTGCAAAGTTTCAAAACTGTACAATGAAACTTTTTGAGTTATCGCATCACATCTTGATTATCGCATCACAACAGAAAATGTTGACAGACAGATGAACGGACGGACGGAACCCAGAATTTATACACCATTTTGCCTCTTATTGGTAAGTACAATTGTGCAAAGTTTCAAAACTGTACGATAAAACTTTTTGAGTTATCGCATCACAATCTGAGTTATCGTATACAACGAAGTTGCGGACAGACGACGGACTGACGGACAGCAACCCGAATTTATTCACATTCTGCTCTCTATGGTAGAGTAACAATTGTGCAAAGTTTCAAAACTGTACGAACAAACACTTTTGAGTTATCGCATCACATCTGAGTTATCGTATTACAAAGAAAATGTTTCGACGAACGGACGGACGGACAGAACCCAGAATTATATCACTTCTGCCTCTAT
>CAJDSM010046670.1:0-10574 GCA_903981925.1 Ostrea lurida | reverse complement strand
TTGCAGTAGTTTACCTCCTTTCTGGTCAGTGTTGCGGCCAGTGTTAGTGGGGTCAGACCTTGTCTGTTTTTAATGTCCAGTCGAGCTCCCAGCTCTAGTAGCAAGTTAAACATGTCCTGTTACAAACAGAAAAAACTCCATGTTCATCCAATTCAAAGATAATCAGAGTGCTTCACACATTAAAGGTTACATATTGTTGTGCCAGTAAAATAAAAAGTTGCACAAGGTTTTCGTTTTAACTTTAACGAACAGCGGCTTCAAATCATCTCTTAAACATGACATAGCTGTCAGTTAAATTCAAACAAACCTTTGCGAACTGGGCCAGAGTTTGATCATAAACACAGAAAGGCAAGATATGTGAATATGAAATTATTAATATGGAAATTGATGTATGGCAAAGCTTACTCAGATAGTAGAAGCTATATAAAAAGCTAATGAATACACATGCTATTATCTGATAGGTTTTAGATTTCACCCCACTAGGGACTGATACACACATAGTGGATTAAGTGATTTCAGATTTTAAACTAGAAAAAAATTAACAGAAAATATAATAAACACAAGTGCAAGGTACATGAATCATATGGAATACACATTGTCGGCAAATATGGACACGAGTACAGTGGCACTATAGGAGAGGATCTAGTAACTACACTACTCTTAAGTTACAACACATACACAGCAATACAAACAAGTACCACACTACATAAGATTCAGAGTTTTACAGGAAGTCCTTGCCAAGTAAATGTTTGCTAGTATGCCAGCCTCAATAGCATATGATCCAGTACACGAACTCAGAAGATAAATAACTTGACGCATGAAGTTTATTCTCTTTCAGTCATACTTGAGCACTAGTTGAAAAGTGAAACAAAAATAACGTGTTTATCCACTCAGCCAGGTTATTAAGAGAGAAGAGAGAGATAACAAATATGAGCAGTATGATCTTTCTCAAACTATACCTATTATTCTTCACCAATAATATTCACCATTTAGATTACGATATAAGTAGCTGGGCTTCTTTTCCAAGCTCATATAGATTTTAGAAATAACTATATTAATTTTAGAAATATATATATATATATAATAATACTAGTTTCATATAAATGGCATCTCTGTAGCATAGAATCATGTTTTAGTATGTCAGTAGTATAGTAGATCCCATGCTGTCATATCGTGATATATAGATATTGTATTAAATCTAATAGATATAGCTATACAAATATCGGCACCGAGGCGGGCGGGATGGGGGTCACAAGTACAGAAATCCCATCATCGCATGTTCAAGGCATGCAGTGCAGAAATACAGGTATGTTAATGTTACTTGTGCTATGCGATGTCGGGTTAGACAAATCATAAGATGTGGTTAGGGAGTGGTCCCACTATGGGTGATGCCTAATATGTATACGACGAGTAAGAAGCCCTAGAATACGCGAAAAAGACAATTATGATGGGGACTGAGATGCGGTTCTGGCGAGAAGAGGAAGAGATATACAGCCCAAACCCACTCAGATATTTTATGATATTCATCTAGTGCACAGGTTGCAGCTCACAGGATAGAATATAAGAAGAAGATCTTGAATGAGTGCTATTATCTTAGGTATGGAATAGCTACAACGCAGACGAGAGTAGTCGGTTTTGCAGTGCGATGGGGATTGCATGGAGAGTTAGAGATAGTGAGTTTGAAATGATCTGTTAGTGAGCTTGTATGGATAACGCACAGGTATTACGAAAGAACAAAAGTAAGGAAGACAGAGAGAGTGCAGGGATACGTCGAGGGATAGGGCAGGTATGTTCTCACAGGCTGCCATAAACAGGTGTTGTGAAAAAATGAGTGAGTAGGGACAGATCCGCGGGATCGCATACACGATGTTAACATGGATTTAATATTTCCCGTAGTCCTGTGGGCGTATGAGGAGAAATATTAAGGACACGGCGCCTGAGAGATACGAAGTTTCATAATTTATATGCACATAAGCAGAGAATAGATTCTATTTATCACACAATATATGAGTATTAGTTGTATTAATATATATATAATTTCACAATCCGGCGTTGCTGTTATAATGATTGTTTGACGTAGTCAATATAGATTAGATGTCAGACATATATAGGAGAAGATATTAAGAAGCTTTGATTAGTTATTCTTATATAACCTCATAAGGACACAAAGACGTCTTGAAGAAGAACAATCGAGATCGGGTGACAATACAATGTCTTTACTTGTCAATGATTTACAGTTTCAAAAGTCTGATGTGAACGTTTTCCTTTTTGTAGCGCAAGGATTGATTGCAACCTAATTGATTTTTATGAAAAAGTCAGGCTACGTGTCTCATATACGGGTGGTTTTCCGAACCCGCTGTTGGATGAACCCAGAACGTACAGTTAGATATAGACGGTAATATTTAATCTCTACAGTCGTATATGTTCTGCTTGATCTGACAAAAGAAAATAAATCATTAATTTGAACATTATATAAGTTGTAAGATATAGTATAGTTAAATATAAGTACTGTACAAGTCCAGTTTTAATTAATACTATAGGTTGCATTTGCACTTTTGGGATACAATTCTTCTGTAAACATACCTGCTCACTCTATACATATAGTTAGTACACTGTCCTCTAATATCTGTCCGATACACATAGTGTACTAACTTCATTGCACATTAATATAAACACTGAGCGTACTTTACTCGTAGTCCTAATATATGATGATAGATTACTGATATATACCTGTTGTATTACTGTACATTACCTGTGTACTTACTGTACAAATATATATAGAAATAACTGTATGTACCTTCCTGTGACCTTACTGTACACAATATCTGCTGGACTTACTGGTCACACCTATCCTGTGTATTTACTGATACAATCTTCTGTGTACTTAACTGTACATAACCAGTGTATTTTACTGTACACTTCTTGTGATAACTTTACTGTACCATTCATTGTGATAACTTACTGTAAATTCATTGTCGATTACTTACTGTCTTTGTGTACTTACTTGTACTATTGATAGATATATAAAAGAGTACACCCATATAATATAGTGTCTTACTGCTCCATTTCATTGTGTAGACTTATGTATTTAGCTGTAATATTCCCTATGGATATTATATGGTTCATAGTTTTGTTTCTAGTCCATTATATATATTAATTATCCCACTTTCTTATTTGTCATGCCCTTCATACTAACATAAAATAATAATTTTGTAATTTAGAGGTGAATTTTTTCTTGATTCAAAGTAATGTATATTTTTCGTCAGCTGGAAGGTCACTTGCTATTTCCAGTTTATATTGAGAATTACATGTATAAACAATTTATCAGTTAAAAACATAGGTAAATGTAAATACATTTATGTGTGCTACGTGAACATGTGGTGATTCATTAGCATAATCTACATGTATTTCACATGGGTTGGACATCACATGGGACAAAATTATACATGCATAGCCAATAAAACGAAAGCTGTTATACTAATACAAACCTTTTTAGAAGCGTACTGAAGTAGGCATGGAAGAAAAAGAAATGAAGTTAATATCAAGCTCAATATTATAAGACTGTACTGTTGCCAAGTAGATTGATTGATCAAACTATAGAGAAAACACGAAAAGGATATCACATGTAGTGTTAAGATTTTATTTTTAAAAAAGAAAGAAATATAACTTTAAATGTACTGGTAATTATATTTGTACATATTGAAATTCAAAGACCTCAAAAAGGGTTTGAAGTTCAAAGTGCAAAATTTTATGATTAATATGAAATTGTAAAGTTACAGCACAACCAAAGTGCATTTTGAGTGGTTTTGAAAAAAGCATTCACAAGAATGAAGAGGATAAAGGGTTACAAAAAATTAAGAGGTTTATCAACATATTAGAGGTAATTAGTAGGTGTATTTAATGAATTGAAAGGGTCCTCAAGGGTGAACTCATGGTGATTAATTATAAGAAACCACAACTGGATGAAAAAATATACTTTCAACTACATGTAACATAAAAACATTATCCTCATCAAAAAGAAGGAAAAAGCATTCTGACTATTTTAAAAAATGAATCCTATGGTATTTGATACAGACTATTGATTTGACATGGCTGATATACAGATCGAATCCTGGAATGAATGAATTCTGTTGGAGGGTTTTTTGGAAAACGATAATGCAGTGCTAAAAATCAACAATAACTGCCATGGTACCAACAGGAAATTTGGAGCAGCACTAGTAGCAGTCAATGTATTGTTTAGATAATCAAGATAGAGCATTTGTCTGAAATCCTATCATACAAACTGAAATTTACACTATTCTAATTAAGTTCCAAATCAAGTAATACTTATATTACACTTTATATTACTTGTCCTTCCAATATGCTTAATGAGCATATGAGCATGTAAACCAAAGTCTGTGATTACCCACATGACCTATTATAGTACATAGTGAAACTCTTCTGTGATTGCATTCATCATTTGCATCAATGTGCGAAATGCCATGATGCAGTATTCCATCCAAATATTCGGTGAATACTGTGGAATCATCATTGTTCGTGGGGGACCAATGTTCGTGGATTTCGTGGGTCACCCTTACCCACAAATTTAGGTCCCCATGAACATTTTTTATTTATAAATATTATGCCGTTTGCATTATTTTATCAATTAACCAAGAAATTACGTCCCATGAAACCAGCAAAATTTTGTGTTACCCACAAACATTGTCCCCCACGAATTCAAATGATAAAAAGTTTAAGATTCATTTCTTAATAGAAACACTGTGATGGATGGAAGGACTGACGGACAAATGGAAATTATCAAACATGATTAACCATCAGAATACAATCATCAGTGTATATCTTAAGGAAACAAAAACAGAATGTAAGTTTATTGATATGAAGTTCAAGTGTTGAATATTCATTAGTGTTCCATCAGTGATAGTGATGATAGTGGTGGCAACTAATTGATAATTTCATGAGTAGTTGAAAGTGACATATATGCTGCTGTTAGAGAGTACTGATAATGTTAATCTTAACACACTAGACTTGATCATTAAAATGAGAAAACTCGGTGCCTATCTATGAACAAATAGATGAACCTTACTCACTGAAGTTATTGCTACAGGTTTTGTTATAGCTAAGAAAGCACACTATTTTTCTGCAATACAAAAGCTTCTGGGTTCTCGGAATGTTACTGTTAATAATAACACACAATAGTGAAAAAAAATATACTACATAATACATATATTTGTATAAAAAAGTGATAAAGTGAATTTACGAAATAAAATCAAACCTCTCCATCTAATTCATTTTCCTGAACATAAATACAAAGTTCTGAGTACAATAAAATAATATAAAGTACCCACAGAATTTAGTCAATATAAAACACCATCTTCCCTTGCTGCTTGGTATAAAAGTGCATAAAAACATAACTGTGTGCTTCATTTCTATCTATATTGGACAAAATACTGTATATGTATATAAAAGTTAACAGTTTACAACAGCAAATTAGCAAATGAGTAAGTTAATTGTAATTCCTGTAAAAATTTATTTACTTTTCATCTTTTAAACTACATCACCGAGAAACCACTACCATGAAAACAGTCCAGATAAATTCAGAAATGTGACAATAGAGATGTCAAAAAAATTGCATTATATTGAGAGATATGATACATGTATGTTTTAGTTTGTAAACTGACCTTTCTGTCATGTATCACCAGCATGTGCATGACTGTGTTTCCGTTAGTGTCCTGTACGTTTAAGTTGGCTCCCTTGGCTACCAGCAGTCGTACACATTCCTCCTGCCCAAGACAGGCTGCGAAGGAGAGGGGATACTCTCCAAGGTAGACATGTCTGTAAAATGTTGTTTATCATGAACATCTCAAAGTAAGAAACTTCAAACTAAAACAATTCAAAACTTTTCAACAAGAGCAATGCCAACAATACCCCTGTAAATTTTGATGAAGGAAAAATAATTTTAGTGGATCCATCATTTTACCATTGGCATGGTCCTTTGTGTGGTAATTCATTTTTATGCTTACTGAAAACAATCGGCATTTCCTTCTTGGCATAAGATGTATGTGTACCAAGTTTACAATCCTAGCTCCAACGGTTCAGTCTGTATCCTGCTACTCTGACCTTGACCTTTGACCTCGAAAAACAATAGGTAGCTACCAAGTTTGGAAGTCCTAGTCCCAACTATTTGGTCTGTATTCTGCCTACAAGGTTTCCTAACAACTAATACTATGACCTTGGCCTTTGACCTTGAACAATAAAAGATTTCCTCTACTTGGCATGAGGAGTACGGTATGTAAACCAAGTTTGATGGTACTAACCCCAATAGTTAGGTCTGTATTTTGCCTACAAGGTTTTTCTATTACTAGTAATTGATACTACGATCTTGAAAAACAATAGTCATCTTCCTCTTAAAAGTACAAAGTTGTAAGATTCTGAATCTTATGATTTGGTCTGTATTCTTCCCACAAGATTTTCCTACTAAGTAATACTACAACGTTGACCTTTGACGTTAAAGGAGGAGTATGTGCACTAAGTTTGATGGTCCTCATCTTTATAGTTCGGTCTCTATCCTGTCTCAGTGTTGTGGTTAACATTTGGGAATTTAGGGGCCATGTGGGCCCCTAACTTTTAAACTTTTACGGGCCCACATTGGAATCCAGGAGCCCACATTACGATAATACCAATTTTGAAAAAATTCCAGTCAGAAAATGAATGTCAAATATTTTTAATGCTCAATTTCTCTCTATTGTTTTATATTTCGATCATGCCTTTTTAGCTAGAACAAACCGTTACCCCGCTTCATGTTCCTTCGAGCCAAGGTCAATTTTGTACCATTTTTGAGCAAAAGATAGGATTTTGGTTGGAAGTTTCATATCCCCGAAAGAATACCTTTCCCGGTCAGCTTTTCTTTTATTTTGGGACACGAGACCCATGATAACAGTGCTACCCCATTGGGGATCCGGATGAGACTGCAAAAACAGGTCTTCACGTAGGTGTAGAGCATGTAAAGACGCCTCCTGCTCAAAAGCCATGAGCGACCTAGAACAGGCCTAATTCGCGCCTTTCATCGGACCAATGAGGTTGACGACACCACATGATTGAATATTTCAAGCCGGGACGTAAACGATATACAATCAATCATCGATAAAATGTAATGCGTTATATTGAGCAAGAACACTAAAATTAATCTTTGGTTAACACGGCGTTTTCTCAAAAAGCGGAACAGTAAATTCAATATAAATGCAATGAACATTGATATTTCCGGGGTGGGAAAGTCGGCTCGCCATGTGGGCGAAAGGATTTTCAATATCTTTGTCGCCCACAGCAAAATTCTTGACTCGCATTGCGAGATGGTGTCCACAACACATGTGTCTACAAGATTCTTAAAAATGATATTAAACTGCCTTTGACTCGAAAAACAATGTCCCCTCATCATAGTGATCAAAGTTTAAAATGTAAAGATAATTAATATAAACACAACATTGTACGTATTAGATAATATTTGAGTAACTTACGAACATAATATAGAAACTTTGAGACCATGACCTTGAAAAGTTTAGGAAACTATCTCTCTTCATATTGATAAATGTTTACAAGTTTTAAAATCCTGGAGCTTACTTTTCGTCTGATATCCTGCTGACAAGGTCAGGGACAGCGACACCATACAATTATAATTAGGTCCCTTTTGATGGGTGTATAAAAAAATTAAATGTTGAAAAAAGAAAAGAGAGAAGAGAGAAAAAAATTACAACAAAACAAAAATAAAGTAATAATATAAGATAGTAAAGTTACCCTTCATAATTTGTATATTTGTTGTCACCTCCACCCATTCTGACATCATGTATGTCTTACGAGACTTTTTGGCACTCATCCAGGGCTGAGAAACTCTTCACAGGAACTCTTCATGTACATCAGCTCCATTAGTCCAAGCAGAAAACTTTAACCATTTGCTGGAATTCATATCACCAATCGGCAATGTGCAGAGATGGCTTTCTCCTGAATGCAACATAGTAGATGAATTCATTATAATATAGATACAATATAATTACTAAATTACCAATCATTTCTTACGCATAATTTATATTAAAATTCACCATGCACATAACAAATCTAATAATTCATCCATATAAAAATATCGTTGAATACTTTGAACAAAAATGACACAACGGTGATTAATTGTTATCACACTTCTAATTTGAGAACTTCTGTTCACGCACTCTTAATTGTGATTACTCAAACAAGCAAAGACATATGTTTAATTTTATAAACTAATCACTAAATAAAAAAAATATTGAAAGAAAATTACAAAACGTCAGAGCTATAAATACTAATTAATAGCGTCGCTTGCCAGTTAAAATGATTGATGATTAATTTCTATTAGATATGAATGCATCATTTAAGATAAACAGTGTTAAATTTAACTTCTGGAAATAAAATGATCTGATAAATAGGTGACCTCTTTCCTTTCAATAGAATTACCAAAAATATTTCATCAGGCCAGCAATTACAATATCATTCATCATCTTGGGACGCTTGGCAACCGCTTGCCAAGATCGCGCAGATGATTCAGTGGCGTCAGCAGGACACAAGATGGAGGACATGTCTCTCCTACTGATCCCCTCTAGATCAATGTCCCAACAACAATCACGGAACTTATCTTTCCTGTGTGCACTATTTAAAACAAACATATTGATGAACTCAAAGATACATCATGGAGCTTTTATCGTGTGCATATTCTTAGAAAGACAAGATGTGTTTGTGAAAACACGAATGTTCCATACTTCCACTGCCAGTTGGAAGGGGCTTGGTTCATAAGGATTATGCATGTTGAAAAATGAAAGGTCTTCCCTACCATTCAAAAGTTATGCAATGTTAAAGTTTCGTTAAATGTAAGGTCAAATTCAAGGTCAAGGTCAAACATTGGTAACAGAAATAGGCTTGTTTCAGGATAACACATGTGGAAAAATTGAAAGCCCATAATCTCTTGTCACTTCAAAAGTTATAGGCAGCATGAGTTAAGTTTTTTGCAAAAGTTAGGTTGCAAAATTTTACAAGTAATCAAGGTACAGGAAGGTCAAAACATGGACCACAAAAGTCTTGCATAAACGAAAATACATAGATGAATATAAACCCTAGTACTTACTGCCACAAAATGATACGTTAAGGTTAAAGTTTTTATGAAGTATGTTCAACCTTACAAAGGTCAAGATCAGAGAGGTCAAATATCTGGTAATATATGTTGATATCCATATAAGGCTATATCATAAGAAACATCCATGTGAATAAATTCAAACCCGCCTAGTGTCACCACTTACAAAAGTGATAGCTAAGGTATAGAAGTTTTCAGAAATGTAGGTCCAAACCGTCAAATGTCAGACTCCAAAAATTTTGGTTGGTACCCCGGAAAGGTCTTTCATAGGCATACATATGTATATCAAAGGACTAGTACTTATCAATTCAAAAGATTATGAAGCAGAGATTTAAACGTTTTTGAAAAGTTAGGCAAACTTCAGAAAGGTCAGGTCAGGAGCGTCAAATTTTGTACCCACGGAAAAACTACAGATGAATATCAAGGACCTATTAACTTACCGTTCAAAATTATAGCCAAGGATTAAAGTTTCAGATAGAGGACAAGATGACAGACAGGACAAAACAATACATTGGCCCACCCCCCCCCCCATCTTTGATAAGGGGGCATAAAACATTCCAACGTTTTGGATCAACTTTCAAGACCAGTATTATACTATTAGATTAAAATTACATTTTAAATCATATACAGTTGCTAACTTGAATATTCCTCAACACATTTCTCGAATACCAATGGATATAATATATATTCAAGTGATTCTGGAAGTCCCAAGCAAAAGCAATCTTTAAAGTATTTTACGCTTCGAATATTACGAATCCTCTTGGATCATCGTTGAATTATTTTTTCAGTCGGGCCATCATGTTCGAGATAACAAGGTTTGAATGTATATAAGAATTAATCCGGTGGATTATTTTATACAGGTTCTGAACTAGAAAGAAAAAGACATGAAGAAATGGGAACAATTACATTCTAAATCAATGTAGCAAAATGATCCTTTATAAAACACTCGTCTGGTACTTTATATGAAATAAGAGAAATTTGATTTAGGTAAGGCATGGTTTTCTGGAGGAGGAAATACGTGTACCACATGTTAAATCAAAAACTAGTTATTACTCCAAAATATTGCACGAGTATTTGTGTACAACAACAAATCAAGGTTAATATCATGAATATATATTTGCACAGAGAATGCGATGGTGTATCACTGGTGAAACTTTGCACAAAAAGCCACCAATATATAAACAGACACCTGAGGTTTTATAAACAGGGAAAATGTACAATGTACTGCAAACTAGCATGTCCATTCACCAAACATTAACTGTGAGCTTACCTTCCACAAAATTGTCTGAAAGCAAAAATCTTACTGTCAATTTCAATCTGACAGTTCTATTCTAATGCATATATATATGTATCTTTGAAATACTTACCAGCAATGCATTTGTATTTATTTTATACAATATTTTACAAATATGATAAAATATATCGAGTA
>CAJDSM010046669.1:1487-11715 GCA_903981925.1 Ostrea lurida | reverse complement strand
TATAGGTGGTTTTGGGGATTTTATAAATATTCAAAAATACTTATGATCAAGATTTTATCACAGATTGCATTTTAAACACATTGAAATTACCGCTTTAAGAATTTCGATTTTGAATTGCCTATCTATGCGGGGACAATTGGGGTAATTACACTAATTTCTTACATTTGATAAAATCTTCATCATAAGTATTTGTAAATATTACAAAGCATCCCCCAAAACCACCTGTATACCAACACACACATGCTCGTAGCCCTAATGAAAAACAAAATAAGAGTTGGCCCAAACACGAGACCCCGGCGGATACATCAGCATGCTCAGCGATTCACTTGCCGTTAGGAGGAGCCCTGAAACCACCCGCCCCACTGCCTTAACCCGGCGCTCCACGTGCGGCGCTGCCTAGCCAGCAAAATGATAGAGTCTTATGACCTAGCGTATCTTGTTAAAAAATCTCTTGATCGCCACCCCTGATTCAAATCATCAGTAGTCGCTGCCACTTTCATAATACTTACACAATCACCGGTCATCCGATGCGGGCCTTGACATACAAACCTTACCAATCTCAACAGCTAATCCGAGGACTCTTAACTTCCGTGCTCAAATTATAAATTTCAGCGTCTTTTAACTCCGCTCTCATCAAGTGGTTCTCGTATTGAGAATTGAAAATTTATTACAAAGTGACGGCCCCCTAATTTCTTTGCAATTTCATCAAAATTTTTGTCCTGCCATATCAACTCTGTTATAATCTTCCAATGGAGTTCTCAAATTCACCCAGGTCGTTCAAGAGGTCATAATGCTAGATTAATTGACATGGGACTTATCGTTATAAAAGTCTTATGCTAGCATCAGACTAAACTCAGTTACTAAAACTGTTCTCAAAGTAAGAAAAAGGTTTAATGTTTTTACCAAAAAAAGATGCCTGTTGCAGGAAAATAAACAATTCTTCAATAGCCCCGAGTCTGAGATTGCAGAAGATTTGTAAAAGCATAACCATGAAGTACTACCACAGAACTGGCAAGGTACGTCTTTACTTTGTACATCTTCGAAACTCTGAGCATCCTGCCGTTCATTCCGTCTATCTGAGAATATCTCTCATTAGTGAAAACTTAGACAGATAAAGCATAATATACTAACACCCATGAGCATATCAGCTCACTCAAAGATAAAGCAAGATTGAAATAAAACAAACATTACCAAAATTATCTAAATCAAACATTATTCTGACTGATCATCCATATGAGTATGTATGAAGACACTATTAGTTTAGCAAACTATATGACAGACCGCCCATTTATACTTTTCAAGTATTCTAAACACTATCACCTCTAATAATCTGAAGAAGATATTCACTGCAAGTATGGGCGATTGTGACTGGCTGAGTATCAGCCTTCTTGTTCATCCATTTAACGGTTTATTACTCAATTGGACTGTCTTTATCATATTCATTAGTATTAATCCTATTTTTGAATTTTAGTGCAAAACATTATTGCCTGTTGTATTTTAAGGTCAACGAAACAGTGATAACCAGATGAAAGTAGTGAATCTATGAGAAAGTTGAATCTCAACAATAAAAAGGCCGAGTAAAGGCACTTCTCATACTCGTGAGCAAGCTATGTCATTTTCGCCACGATTGTGAACAGTATTCTGCCCATTACCGCCTACTTTTACACCTATACCACTAAACCAAATTATCGTACAGAAATAAGCTTGAAACTAAAACGAAATCCACCTAACACTTCGTCGATGTCTGGTTAGAATGTTAATTGCAGTATCAATTTAACAAAAATAAACACTAAATTGTGGCTCTGAAAAAAGAAATTTCTAGTCGAGATGACACAAAACATGATCTGGCACCTTTAGTACCATAAGTCCCCATCCTCGACCTACTCGCAAGAGTTATACATTCTAGTGGAAACTATTGGGTCGCCTGACTCCTATAATAGGTGATTCATGTTTACAAAAAGTATCATCTCAGATTACTAGAAACTTATGAAGTGCTGAATTGTCCATTTTAATATACTTGATACCTGCTAGCTCTTGACACAGACGAAAATTCCAAAAAGAATCATGCAAATGAACTGCTCATTACACATAAAAAACCTCATTGTTGCTATGTTGGTTTGAAATATAGTCCCAACCCTAATAGCCCTAAGGGATGTTATGTTTGTGGGTTACAATAAAATAACTATTAATGCTTCAGGTGGGGATGGTTGCGTCATCATCTAAAGAAACAGTATTAACAATATATTACATGCTGATGACGATCCTTTTGTATGAAACCATGTTGGTACCCTTATTTTCTCGATAAAGGTTAAGAAACAAATCCCATATGGCCTTCTCCTTATAACAGTAAGTTTAAGTTCTCTTGCGAGCGCTCCTGGGCCGCTCAGCATATCCGCAAGCTTGCCGCCAATCACAATTGTTATCTCAACTAAAGTGCTTCCAATAATATGACTCAAAGTGTAAAACTTCTAGAATAAGCGCTGTTGATTCAACACTTACTTTTTGTCACTAACCAATGTGCTCATTTTTCTTGAAGTGTATGTGTGGGTTGAATATTTTGAAGCTAGTAACTGACCGTCTACAATCCTCGCTTAGCTCAGGCCATTAGAACTCCTATAGTATAAATAATTTTTTAACATCGACTTATCAATTTGAATGAATATCAAAAAATATAAAGGCGCGATTATCATACAACTTTTTTGCTAATTCATTGCGTTCTCTGGTGTTTCCTAATTCTCCCCTCATGTGAGTGTAAGCTAATTTAATGAAATCATTCACCCACTAGGATTTCTAAAATGCTAATAACACCATTAAAATTTTCCACCATCTGCGAACCTAACCAGAGTAAGGAATTCCAGATTTTCTGATCGGCCACAATCGCATACCATACAGTGAGACCTCTATCAAATCATTCCCACCTAGCACAACGCAATACCCGCCACGCGTGTTGCCACAGTTTCATGACAACCTCAGTCAGTGGATCTATATCGGAAAAAAGAGAAATTACACTCGTCTGCACCAACAAAAACGCAGTCAGTAATGGAAACAAGACAGTACCAGACAGACAAATTCAGCGATCTCGAGCCCATACACGACATCGCATCATTTTAATTCATTCGACCAGGTGGGACTAAAATGTCATTTCCAGAACAAGATTCAACTGTCATGGTGAACACAAAAAGATACGACGATTTCGTAGATTTTCTCCATTCTTTCTGTTATATTACAGAACAACCAAATTTAAGGATAAAATGTGATTGACTTTGCTTTCAATTTAACAAACAAAAACAGGTAATTCGGGAATGACCATTCCTGCTAAAGAGGTAATGGAGCTAACTTGGGTAATAGGAGATAGTCTTATAAAGAACCGGCCCCCCACCCCCCCATGTACCTAAGATACAGCCACACAGTAAACACATTCTCTCTTTCCAGTTAAACCCCAATCGCCAAACATGGTTGAATCTTCAGTGCACCAATTCAGAGAGGTGATTTAGGTCACAATTTCATTATGCTGATTCAGATATCTAATTATTGAGATTTTCAATAAACAGTTTGCCAATGTAAATGATTCCCATGCTGACTTTAGTCTGGTCCCGTCCCAGCACATAACAATAATGTAGAAAGTAGAAACAAGAATTGTGGAGAAGACCAGAATAACTTACTCTACAACTTTGTGAAAAACGAGCACTCTCTTGTTGCTGGGTTTATCTCTATAATGCTCATCAATTTTGTAAAGAAGAATTTTCCAGTTCATGTTATGAGGTACATGCAATATATATTGTTAAAATTCTTGGTCTTCAAATCTTCACTGACTTCGGGGTTTAGGCTCAGTGGCTAATGTAGTAACGGTGCTGCATCTTCGTTTTATAATCTTGCAGGCTTTTTGTTTACTTCTCTTCGCATGAAGTTCTTACCAAAATGTACTTTTTCACAAATTGACGAATTTTAAACATTCAGACATTGCCTGTGAATGTTATTCAATATCCATCCATCAAGAGTCTTTTCTCTTGGTGTTGCAGCTTTGAGCAATGCTATATAGACATCACATCAGAGACCTTCAATTTCCTACTTGTGTTAGTAGTAAACAGATGCATACATTATTACAACGACTAATGTAAGAGCGGAAAGAGAAGTTTTTTAAGAGTCACTTCGTGTTCCAAGATGATTAGGCGTTAAATTTGTCATACATATTCTAAGGGAGTTATCTATCCAACAATAGTAAATAAAGTTTTGAATTTATAAGTATTATCCATTTGTACACAACTAGCTCCAAAAAGATCACATTACCTTATTTCACCAACAATAGTCAAAACAAAGGCCAAATGTTAAACCAACATTTCACTACATTAACTCACTCACAATTCCCGACACCAAAATCAAGACCTCCCTAAAATTCCTAATCCCTATAAAATATAAATCCCAGAATAAGTAAAACCATGAACATGCTCACCTTATATAACCTGTAAAATTAATCTCTATTATTATCTATGAGAGCTAATGCTAACCTTTTAGGATTCATCTACATAACCAAATACAACAGGTTCCTCTCAGTATGGTCTGTCAGAGTTTTCGTCGTTAGTAGCACCTTCTTTCCCCCTTTCCGTGTACGTTGGATGTTGCGATGTACAACACTTGTTTCAGACAAAGCAAGACCAAACGAATATGTTTAATGTTTCGGATGCCATTCACCATAAACAAGCATTGTTGTAGAAACGACTATATGACTTAGACATGGAAAGTGGCTTGTTCGAACAGGGCTCAATTAAACACTCGTATGATCAGACTCATGAAAAGTCCCTATCTGAAAAGTTCTTACTGCATTATATTCAAAATTTAATATAGACCAAATTTAACGTTCTTTGAAAAGAGTAGGTCAAAGTTCAAGGTTCAAGAATTCCACAAAGTTTTTCAACATTGGTACCGAATTCGATATTGGGCTTACACATGTGTTAAAATGATGCGATAAAGCGTCAAAGTCTAATAACCATTCAAGTTAAAGTTTATTGTACCCAATAAAAGTTTTTCTCCTGTCGGCAACCCGAAATTATGGTAAAACAAGAAACCAAAAGATTTCCCTAAATAATGGATCTTGCACTGCGGGCATAGGGCGCCCGGCAGGTTAGCGATGCCCCGCTCTGGCCGTGTTCGAGAGTCAGAAGCTGCGCGGAGAAGCGGAGTACGAACCACCGGGGATAACCGAGAGCGGCGCGGTGGGTGAGTAGAAGTGGGGATAGCGATAATGTTGCGGAGTAGGAAAGACGCGAAAGGTGTGGACGGGGATGTGTGCAGGGAAGTCAAAGGTCAGTCAGCGGTTGATGCAGGGGGCTGAGGGGGGCAGAGTGAGGATGCGCCGTAGCTGTGGTCGAGTCTGCGCCCAGGGATTGAAGTCGCGGCCAACCGAAATTCAAAAGATTCTAATAGGGAGACGATGTAAAAAGCTAACATGGTAAAATAGTAATAGGACACGATAATCTAATAACATTTGAGATTATTTTATTTCGAAAGTTTATCAGACTGCCCTCTTTTTATCATAGAGGATTTCCGAAAAAGGCCATTATCTAATTGAACCGACTTTCACTGACACTTTACACTAGTACTTATTCCTACGGCGCGTTTGCAACCAGGTCGCTACTCAAATGACTCTCTTAGTATATTGCCCAAGGATATACTTGGCATCTCACCATAATCTTAATATTGTTACTGATTTGTTTTATACCCTTTGATGTTATGAGACACTGTCATTTCATACCTAGATCTTTGCGAACGTGGTAACCCCCAGTTTACTTGTGTTTCTTCTGATACACGGATCACGGCGGGTGTGACCGGGTCTCAGCAGAGGAGATTGCTTACGTCTCATGAATGCAACGCTGATCCTGCCCTTCGCTTCGTCGGATAATGTGTATTATACCATGGTGTTGCCCCTACAGCTCGCGAATTATTGTGTATTGTTGGTTAGTTACCTAGAAGGACATTCATTGGAGTTACAGTGTTATGTTACTTTTGTACTTCCGCACATAAACTATATATAGGTTTGAGATAAACACAGTGAGAAGCATCCCACACCAGATAATCATTGAAGCATGGTACAAGGATGACTTATTAGTTTGTAGGTTTCCTCTAGCATCAGAAGTTTGGGTCTTAAGAAGCAATTAATTAATTTGATGAGTTAAAAACAGAAGAAAAACAAATGCAGCAACCATTGCTCTTCTTCACTCAACAACAGCAGAAAAAACAGATTAATATCGGCAAGACCCATTCGTGAAAAGAGAAAAGCCACTACAGTATTGAAATTATATTTCATCTATTTATGCACCTAACTAGCCTCTACAACGAACTCTCCAAGAATGCATAATACTCAGCAATATCACAAACTATCGAGCGCTGATGACATAATCTGAAATACTTGCGCTCATAGAGTTAGTCAGAGACTAGTGACGAAGTCTTTAACTAATTATCTTTTTCTGCACAATGATCTGTCCGACCGTATGGAATATATCTATCTGCTGAGATAGTAGAAATCTTGAAGTTTTGCTCATATCTAGTACGTGTTCTTAACTTGCGCTCCACATGCAAATATAATTAAATGAAAATAGAAGTTTATGCTTAAATCACATTTTCTGTGAATACACAAATGTCCAGAATTACATTGCAGAGCAGCACAGGGACCAGGAATACTGTGCCTATTTACACATTGCAATGTGTAACTATTCTCACCACTCATCATATCTGTCACCAGACTGACAAAATATATAATAGAGGTAGAGTATTGGTCCGCCGACTATGGCCTTAGCCTTCTATATGAATTTTAGACAATTCTTCATCATTTACAAAATTCGGCTTGATTTTAAGCAAAATTCTTGTATTTCATATCTTTCGCCTTGAATGATTATGGTAGGGCTCATCTTATAGATCCTTTAGAAATATAGCCAGCACGATCTGGCATGTAACAACTCCAACATTGTTACACTCTCAGACCTGATAACTATAAATGTTATTATAACCTATATCAATTTAGTGGCAAAAAACTAATTTGTTGAAAATTTCACTTTTAAATTTTGACCATTTCACAGACGGGTCGAATTTTAGTGGGCCAAGCGCCTCCTTTGACAATTTTTTATAGATAAGCCGAATGTTTGGTACAACATCGGGCACATGTTCCTTTCTTTTATCAGATCTTCAGAGATCCAAATATTAATTGACTTTCCGATGAGTAGGACAAACTTAAGATAGCAGATTACGTAAGATGGTAAATATTTACGTAAATGGAGGTGCAGGTGCGTGCGACTTCAAAAAGACCGGCACAGATTACATGTAATGCTGTGTATCTATTATCTAAGTCTCAAATGTACAAGGATAAATTTATTCATGCAATTTTTTGCCTATGCTCGATAACTTATCTATAGAGAGATATTTTTGCGAAGAGCAAGCCATGATTCTTGTCCTGTGCTTGCTAAGTATAACAACTCTCATGAACAATGAGATTGTCGATCTATGTTTATGATGAAATGCTTCAGTTCACCTTATGTAATTCGCAGTATTGCAGACTATATAATTTAACATCTTTGAATTCAAATTATTACAATATACTGTAGGACAAGCTCAACAAAATCTATTTTTTTTCTAATATATTTCTTGACAAGTAAACTAAAATGGACATTGATACAGAAACACCAGATAAAGGGTGACAATATACTCTTTTCCTAATAAATTGAATCAATTTGTGCATATTACTTGTGGAGCCTTATTAGATACACTCATAAAGTTTGTTAAAAAAGAGCTTCAGTATGAATGTCACATCTTCACTACACAACTGAGATTTGCCAGTATAAGTGATCCAGGAAATTGTTTCATATCGTTCAAAAAGCTAGGGAAATATACGCTTTGTACATAAAATATAGTGCCATATCAAGACACGGAGCAAATATAGGAAGACAAATATTTATCAACATAAAATGTTAACTGTCAAGATTCACATACCTCAGAACCTGCAATTACCATCAAGTGATATATCAAAATAAAAAAAATCACGCCAACGAACATAAAGCAAAAATACCCTCTCCGCTGACGCCTAATTCAAACCACTTCACTCTTTCAACTTGCTGACAGTAGTAATCTTTCCCTAGAATCCTAACAAATCCTCAAGAATACTCAATGTAACTGACACCTATATTTCTGTTTTTATTGCCCCAATGAGAAATATAATTTGTTATACTTTCATGTAAAGCATACTCGGAATCTATTGACAAGGGAACATTTGAACATAACAATCTACTCGTTTTCTCCTCTCTGAGAAATAGGAGCAAAAAAACACCCTCCAAGGGAGAAGAGAATATTTTGGTGATAGTATCTAGCATACTGGCGAAAACGAGTCTACTTACGACAGAACGGCCTGTAACAATCTAGCTAACTAAGCATAAGTCCCATGGCCCACATCGCGCTCACCTGAGTGACCATGCGTGGCCCTGGACTCTAGCGCGCAGTGGTGATTTATGAAAAGAATTTCTCGATATGAATTTCCTTACAAACTGATCGACCCAGTTGTTGCTGACGAAGAAGAACACATTAGTATACTAAATATATCTTTGATCCCCTGTTGTGGCCTTGCCTACCGCAGAAAGTAATTGACTTCTGTATACAAAATAGTTATCAGAATTCTGATCTTCTCCTGATATATCACGGAAGCTACTTAAGGTAAATGTTGTCTTTTAGGTCTTGAGAACGACCAAAATTGTTTGATTATATATTCACACATAATTTTAAAAAAATTTTTTCTAACTTGTTATTAACAAATTAAAAAGCACCTAATTGATTGCGAATCACAAGAAATTTGATCAGCAACATCAAATTTACTTATTGGCAGTGATACATCTAACTTGCTCTAATCTTGTGGACGTACTATGACATTGAACGTACAATTAGATGCAGTCTTGACGTCTTATTGTTATCCACTTGGCTTGCTACGGCAAAAGATCAGAGTCCGCCTCATATTGCATACCAAAAATCTCCTTTATACACTATCTCGTCACCGTTATTCATCACACACAAGTTGATTAATCTCACATTTTTTAAATATATCAATGTATAAACGAAATGAACGCTACCTTATTTGACCTTAATGTCATAATACGATATAACTAACTAACTTTACGTACGCGAGTACAGTTTTACGCTTAGAATACAAATCCTCGTTCGACAGCGATTGTATAAAGCGTAAACTGCACCAAGTAGATTATATCGTATAACAGTAGGTTTCAAAATCAAGCCTTCATTCACGTACATATGTAAAACCTTGTGAACTTCCCCTACATTGTGGCTCCCACCATATACCCCATGGGAGCGTTCAAATGATTTGAACAAACTTAGACGATCTTCACTATCTCAGGAAACCTAGCTCATTAAATATAATTTCAGCTTTCACTTGAGCATCCTAGCAATGAGTTTCTTGAAGAACATGAGGAGCATTTTTTAAATGCATTTCCCTAATACATAATCAATCATATGCTAAACTTGCCGATCCCTCCTTAGTTAGGAAGCCCCATCGTACTCCCCTCGCAGGAGTTAAACGCAAGAAGATCTTTGGGAATAAAACCGTATGCACTCCGCTCCACCTAACTATCAGGAAGACACGTGTCAATGTAAGCTCGAAATTTCAGCTTTATGATCTAGTATTTCTTGATTTGTAGATATAGTTATTAACAAATGATTTCACGTAAAGTAAATACAAAGTGAGAACGTTTTGGATCCTATTGGGGCCCCATCGTATTCCCGGCCGGGCTTGCCGACGATGTGGTATACAATATTTAACAAGACACTGTAAATCATCTTTATCTCCTAGGTAGCCTTACCATATAAATTATATCACAGCCTGCTATTCCATGGATCCTCATGTTGCGAGTATCGTTTCAGATGAAGAGATTTTTTAACACTATTATCATCTATTCACCTACTCATATTAAATCATCAAGTGCGTAAAAAACTTTGGATCCCCTAAATTGGCCCCCCGCTCTCACCCCATTACTGCGCTCACCCCCGGGGCGTCTATAGATCATGAGACAAACCTTAAAATCTTCCTCTATATCAGAAATTCCATATAAATGTTGCCAGCTTTCCCTGGCGGCCCAGTGGTTTACTTAGTAAGAAGAATTTTTAAAGATTTTTCTATTATAAATCACATGTAAAACTTTTCTGATTCCTCTCTAATCTTGTGTCAATCCTCTCTCCTTTTGTT
>CAJDSM010046665.1:68-16100 GCA_903981925.1 Ostrea lurida | reverse complement strand
TGTCATCTACATTTTGTTGTTTAATAAGAATGGGTCAAATGTTTCTTTCTCAAAGCATCTACCGAAGAAATGTTGATGTGCATCATCACTGTGTCTAATAACAGAAGAGTCAATAATCTTTTTCTTAATATTGTGTATAGTCTTCCTGTCAATTAAATGATAATTTTCACTCTGTAACTCTATAAGCAACAGTACTCAGATATACAATTGAGACTGCAGCACCAAGGCGAGACTGTAGAGTTTTTCTGAGAGATTGAGATGTATCTCACCCTTGGTACCAAATTATATTTTCTCCCAATATTATGGCCAAATTCTGGTCCCGCTCCACATCCTCCATACCAACGCCAAACCAAAGTTCATCAACCGGAATGGACCGCCTTTCAACGCCCCGACACCGTTCCAGCAATCCCGTGTCCGCTTCGTAAAATGCTTACAACCGCTCTACCAAAGTTTCGTGCAACAATTAATCACCGCTCGGCAAAGCTGCCGAAGAAGCGGTGGTCCAGCGTTTCAACGATTCTGGCGTTGGCCTAGCGGACTCAAGCGTTCTGAACTTCGCGTCTAACGGTGCCCAAACATTGATTGGGCAGTTGTTGGACGAAGGCAGGTGAACTTTGCCGGAACGGAAAATTGCCCGCTCCTCACCGCTCGCCAATATTCTGTACAGCTCAAAACTTTCGGAAGCGGTAAGGAGGGAAACCATCACTGGTGGGCCGAGCGTAAATACGGGTTGCTGTAATAAATGGGGGTGCCATTCAACTAGGGTGTATGTCTATATTAAAATGCGGCTCTGAAAAACAGTAGTTATATCTTTATGTCTGACTTGCAGACGGAGATCTGAGATTTTGTAAATTCAACGCGGGAGTATACTAAAATCAGGATATAGCACAATCTCTCGTAACTGACGAGTAGTCGTGGTTGTAATGTATTTTGCTTTGATGCGGTCCATGTCGCTTATCCGGGCTCGTTATATCAAGAACAAGGAATCTGGGATAAAATCTTGGTGCTGCTATATATGCTAAACAGCCCATCCACTCATAGGCGTTTGTGCCACAGGAACAGTGTACTGAGAACTTTTGGGGCTCTGATTCCTCCTGCACCCGCGTCTCCCAGTGCAACCGTTTGTCTTTGGCTCCTAGGCCATTACATATTACCCGTTCTCTGAATGAACCCAACATCCCCCGCGCAGCTCTCCTCGCCTCACTCACGCGACTCGTCCATTGACAATAACACAGTGTTTCTCTGCTGGACTATCTAGCAATCTATTATACTCCCTTATGTATAAATTATAATGGGCTTCTCATAGTGATTAGATAAGTTTATCATATTCTTGTATGTCTTTTATGTGTGCTTGAGATTTTCTTGAACTCGAGCCAAGTATGTAATATCTCAACATCGGATTGAGGAAGAAATATATATCATAATGTCCATTCCACTATATTACTGAAAGCAACATCGATCGTCACAGTGTCTTGTACAATCATATAATTTCTGGGAAGCAGTTTTACAAATAAGAGCTTTAGTATCGCAGAAATACCGAGATATATTTAAACTAAAATAACGCTAACCAATGATCGCAGGATGAGGCAAAAAATGACCCATTGACCTTAGGCAGGTCCGGGTGACATTCTTTTATTGTTTTCCTTCCCATGCACAGTCTTTATATGTCTATTCAAATTTGCTTTATCATGAAAATTTTCATGCAAACTGAACACTTATTTTTCTGAAAGATTCCTTGTTCTACACCTGTAACCTGATCATATGAATGTTCTGTCTGTATAAAATTAAAGTGTGTAGTTTTTGTCAGGGGATTTTCAGATACCGGTAAATCATAAGTCTCTTGTTCTGTTGTCTTCATTGAATCCAATGTTCTAAATCAATTTCCTACAGCAGAATGATCAAAATTCCAGCAATAATTACTTTTGGATCGTAATAATAATGGTTCCCTCTGATTGTCTAGTGGTGATGTTTCAGTCACTGTTTCATAATGCCCACCCTGCCCTTGTCCAAATCAAATGAATTCTAGTATTTGAATTTCCAAATCATGTTCAAGAGTCACACACTTCTTCATTATCATGATCACCACCAACAGTTACTAAATAATATCATTCCAAATGCCTAGATAGTGCCAAAATTGATTCCTGACCCGCAAAGTGCCTAACTGCCTAAGATTATTCAGCTCCTGTTGAATTTCTGGGTAAGTCATAAGATTTCCATTAGAATGAGCGAAAAACATATGAAAATATCCAAATTTTGTTCAATTTGATGCATTGCTGCATTTCGTAGCTCTTGGTGATGATCTTGGTTTCCATAGAGGGCAAGACTATCGACCTAAAGAGACAATTGCCATCCCCTACTATAGGTTGTCTGTGAAGTCCATATAATGCCAGATATTCATCCTGTCGGGCACGTTCAAGTTCAGATTCATCTAACATTTGCAAATGACTTCCTTATTTACTATTCTATCAATAGTTTCTGAATACTATAAAAATGTAACATCCATGTTAGAAAACATGCATTAACATTTGACGATTGACTGATCGTGTAATAATTGCTTAAGTTCAATCTAACAAACATATGTAAATTGAAATTTGTTTTTTATTAGAAACAAACGCCTCCCCTCCTCCAAAAAATGAAAGTGCTTCAAATTACTACCCCTTCCTACATAGACATTATGAGTGGTAACTTTGCTTTGACAAAAAATATGGAGATAGGATTAGTGTTCACACAATCCACAACCCTCTTACATCCACCATAACTTGTGGAAAATAATTGGATTTCTCCTGTCCAGAAAATATGCACATCTACAAAGAGTTATGAAGCATTGTAAAAAAAAAAATTCAAATCTGCCTGATAATTTGATAAGCTGTATAGAAGAAGTGTGTATGAGCTATTTTACACCTTCCATCCTGATGGATCCACTACAACTTAAAAATAATTGGATCCTCCTGTCCTAAAGTATGCACATCTAAAATGGCAATGAAATATTGTACAAAGTCTCAATGCCATCTGATAAGCTGTATAGGCGGAGAAATGTTCACGAGATTTTGTGACAGACAGACATACAGAAAGTGGAAGAGGGGAGACATAATTAACCATTTTCACAAAGAGTTAATGAACTTGGAGTAAGCGATAAGTTTAATCCATGTCTATGACCAACTGTTATAAAACCACCCACCAAATTAAAACTGTTAGTGCTCAATATGTGACAAATGTCTATATTGATTACTACATGTTAATACTGAAATTCATATTTGCATACCAAAAATCATTTTAAAAACAGATATTATTTGATTTATTTAACATTGATAATATAATCTTCAAAATTTTCTAATCCCTTTTCTATGTAGACCTTTTATCTCCTTTATGCATTTGGTAAATTATGGAAAATTTAGTTTGGGCTTCCCGAGTTCAGAGAAGAAATAGAAATTCATATGCAGAATGACAGACAATTTCAATAAATCCTCTGCTCAGTCTAATGATCTCTAATCTGACACTCATCAAACTTACTTGTACTTATATACAATACTAATGTACATGTAGCTATATATCATGTGATTGCCCCAGTTATGTCCCTCAACATACATGTATACATAAACATATAAAATAAAATGGTTAGAGAAATATCAGATTTAACTAAAGCCAGGCTAAAAATTGATGCCTGCAAATACTTTACGGTATTTTTCATTTTGAAAAAAAAACTTACTTGAAGCTGTGAAGGGTGTAGGATTTAATTATAGATACTTACTCAGTTGAATCTGAAGGAAACCATTGCTGAGGGTAGTGATCTTCTATTCTCTACAAAAACCATGATAAGACTTCAATTCAACTTATTTATCCACACCTGCATATCTTTAAAGGAATATGTCTGATATTAGAAATAAGTTCATTGCAAATTGAAATTAGATTATAATATATTGTTTTCTAATCAGTATATCATATATACAAATCTATTTATTATCACAGACATACTGGATTTTCTGGTAACTCAGAAGCAGGTCTGATATTTGAATATCTCCAGGCATCTAAATTGATAATAATATGAATCTCAATATAATGCAGTACATGTATGTGTGGAGTGCCATATTCAAACATGCCTATAACAAACATGATAATACATAATATGCAAATTGAGAGAAAATATTAATTATAATAGTCTAAATGAAAATTTAAATTTCATTTGGTATCCGATTCTGTTTTTCCTTTATGTATAATTGACAGCATTGGCTTTATCTTTGATTTGGGGTGTTGGGGATGTTTGTATTTGGGGATTTCTTTTATCTGATGACATGTGAGCAGAGTAGCTTGTTGCATATGTATGTACCTACTAACTTAGTACTAAGTACTTATATTAAAAACTACACTTAAACCAAACAATCCCATTGCACATTTTTTGAAGGTATGGTATCATAGAACCATACATATACAAATTATACTCTTGAAGAATGATCTATTTTCCATTCTTTCTCTCTCTCCCCCCTCTGTCTGTCTGTCTGTCTCTCTCTCTTCTCTCTCTCTTCTTACAGGAATTGAGAACATGTCACTTCCATCTTTCATCGAAAACACTTCAGTAAGAAGTACTGCCACCTACAAAAGATAAAACATAATGTATCAATAGCTTTCTAAAGAATTTCAGCTATCAGTGCTGGATTAAAAAAATTAAGTTTAGACCTGACCATTCAGACTTGCAATGGCTCGATTATGCTAAGATGAATAAGATTGAATTTCTTACAGGCAGTAGCATAACTATAATGATTTGCGTTACTATTTTTGAATGTGTATATACATAAATGAGCCACATCTGTTCTACTGGTACTTAGACTAATGCAGGCGCCTATATAAAATATCATGCCTATAACTTGTATAGAATTTGTACATCATCACAGAGAGAGAGAGAGAGAGAGAGAGAGAGAGAGAGAGAGAGAGACGAGAGAAGAGAGAGGAGAGAATCTGTAATAAACAATTTGAATATATCACAAGTCAATCAATTGTTCTGAAACAATTATCCTATCAATACCGCCCATTCATGCTTTGAAATAGACCTGCTAACATTATACATTCTCATGTTCAGCTCTGTATACGGTTATATTCAATTCAATTCAATTCAATTCGTTTATTGTCCTTAAGGGCCCCCATAGGGCAACAAGAAGGTGTACAATCGATATAAACAATGCACAATATATACATTCAAAGAGGGAAAGAGTTGCATGATTGAAAGGAAACGGACACAAACATTTGCACATACATAACATCATGTATATCTATATATTTCAGAACTATATAAATTAAGGCAATGACACTTGTAAGAATTGAACAGCCACAAACATTTGCACATTACATACACCATGTATATCTATATATTTTAGAACATATAAATTAAGGCAATGTCATTTGTAAGAAGTGGAACAGTCATAAACATTTGCACATTACATACATCATGTAACATTATCAAATTCAATATACCTGTATTTTCAGACAGTATAAATTAAGGCAATGTCACTTGTAAGAATTAAGAATTTAGGACCGACTAAGGAAGATGGTATGTTAGCCATCATGACAAAACAACAGGTCGACATGTATCAACAATATGCACCCATTATTTATAGTATGGATTCCACCCACACAACAAACCTTTAAGTTGATAACCCTTCTAGTTCCAGATGAATTTAGGTGTGGTTATCCTCTTGCATTTGTATTTCCAATAAAGAAAATGAACAAGCTATATCAATTTTTTAAATGCTGTTAAAATGGAATCTCCACAAACAGAAGTAAATATTTTGATGACAGATGATGACAATGCTGGGTGGAATGCAGCTAAGAATATATATGGAACAAACCTAGAACATAGCTTATGCATTTGCCATGTGCACAAAAACTGGCGCTTAAAAATTCAGCAGCATCTTAAAGACACAGAGCAGCAAGCTGAAATGTATTGTTTATTATGTGCTGCAATGGATGCTAAGACTGAAACATTATTGAATACATACTGTAGTGTTCTGGTTCAAAGATGTCTGACATTAATCAATATTTACTTACATACTTCAATAACTGTTACTTGTTAAGAAATGAGAAATAGGCAATGTGTTTCAGGAAAGGTGAATATTCTAATGTTGATACAAATATGCTTTGGAAAAGCTTTCACAATCAACTAAAAACAATTTACTTTGAAGGGAAAAGAAATCGTAGAATAGATATTCTATTGGAAACCCTGCTCCAGATTGAAAATAACTTGTATTTCAAACATTTGGCTGCCAAAAAGTTTAATATTCCTTTAGAGGAAAATTTGAGATTTCTCAAATTTGAGATTTTTCTCAGATATTTGAGTAAAAATTCAGACTTAAGTCTGAGTTTTGACTAAAGTTTTTTTTCGAGAAATCCAAGCCAGAATTATCCGTAGTCAAATCAGTGCGTGAAAAACGGCTTAACAATGGCTATGAAATGCATCAGACAGCATTTGACTCAATGGTAGGTCATTTCGGTAATCTAAATTGCTTTATTACCTAATTGAAGGGTTTTTGTTGTTTTATTAGATATTAAATATTTCTAGCTATTTTGTGTGTCTATTGGACCGCCGGTCAATAGTTTTTGAATTTTGGACCGGCGATCTATTGACCGGCAATATTGAGGGAATCTGATGCATTACTAACTATGACGTTCGTAACGCAATGTAATGCAATGAACTTCAAATGACGTCATTGTAGTAGCAATGTAATGGGAATTTTGCAATGATTTAAAAATGCATTTACATATACTTTTCCACGTTAAAACATTAAGCACCAACAAACATATACATGTAATTAGGTAATAAAACAGTTATTTAATGTCTGATCAGTCAATAAACCGGAATATTTTTCCCTCGGCATTGGGAACGGATGCCGCCTCGGGTAATAGAACGTGCATTGAGCTGTTCCCAGTACCTCGGGGAAATTATTCCGGTCTATTGACTGATCAAACATTAAATAACTGTATAATATAACGACCAAGGATTTACGAAATGCTGCCTTTTTAAAACGTGACTGTTGAAATCCCTGCAACAACAATTTGTCTGTAAGTAGCCTGCCTCGATTCAAAGATTGATCATACGCAGAACAAGCTCTAGCGTATCGATCTAATTTTAATCGGCTGATGAGTGAAGTGATGATGCACCGATGGACCACGGTATTTAACAACGAGACGGTATGGAACAATTTGTTACAAACTGTAGCACGAATAACATGTAACAACAATTTTCGTTCAGAAATATCTGATAAATAATCGGTTGATAATCTTAGTTATCACCTCAGAATTCCAGAATACACCACCGATGATGATCAAAACGCATATTTCTTTCCGGTAAACAAACACTGCACAGACGATTTGTCTGATCACGTGACCTACAGTACAAGTCAAGAGTCGCGGCAAAACGAATCTATGGAAAACAATATGGGTCTCTACTTTAGCGAAATGCAGGATAGAAAGCAAAAATCTTTTGCTGAAAATAAATTTACCGCAAAAGCAGGGGTAAATCGGAAGATTTACAAAATCTAGAATTAGATCAAAGGGATTCCAAGATGAAATTAAATTTTCATGACAAAACGTTCGACTTGTCTCAGTCTAGAACAGACTCTCATCGGTTTCGGAAACACAAAGAACCAGAATAACGTAGAGTGGCTTGATTATGTATGCCACTTTGAACAAGTATCGCTGTGGAACGATTGAACAGATTGTGAAAAAGCTACATAATTAGCTATGTGTCTTCGAGGAAGAGCGCAAAGAGTTATAAGTGATCTCACAAATCATGAACTCAATAATTACTTTGAGCTTAAGAGCGCGCTAACACAAAGATGCTGTCCTGCCGAACGTGAAACCGCGTACAGGTGCGATTTTAGGAACCGACGTAGAAAATCTGGTGAATCTGTTGCATATTATAGATATTCGTTAAGACGGCTAGCCAGTTGTGCATTCCCAGCTTTCCCACTTGATATGCATGAAAGTTTGACCGTGGAACAATTTGTTACTGGGCTAGGGTCCCAAGAATTAAAGCGATGCGTACAATTGTCGCACCCTAAATCATTAGATCGCGCAATATCTCTAACCCTAGAATTTGAGTCCTTTGAAGGACCACAGGGCACGCTAAGAAAGCACAGAGACCCCGAGAAACTGCCTTATCAGCAGTGCAATGCATTGGTCCCCCCCCAGAAGGAAATGATTCCAGTAATCATTTCAGCAATGAAAATCTTGAGAAATCAATTGAACGGATAGTTCAAAAAGTCGACGCTCTCAAAATATTTAAATAAGAATCCAGATAGGCAAAGCAAAAGAGCCACATATCTCAGTAATGTAAAATGTTTTACATGTAAACAGAGTGGTCATATCAGTAAGAATTGTCCTCAAAATCAAAATAAAAGCATTTCAAATAAATACGAATTTCAAACCGGAAACGGACATGGCATTTGTCATTTAAACCAGAACGGGCTGCGCTCGCAGCCACAAGCCCAGCCCCACCAGCATCATTAAACAAAGTAAAAAATAGGCCAATTAGAAATGTTCCTGTTCGGTTGAATTATATTTCAAAGTGTTGTTGGTTTGTTGAGGTTGCATTATATTCAAAGAAAGTTTGTTTCTTGGTTGATACTGGTTCATCTCTGAGTCGTATTTGATTCACTTCCTGTGCATCTTGTTCTGACAGAACTGGACACTGTGTTAACGACGGCAGACGGAGACATCCTCTCCGTGCAAGGAAAAACTAATGTCACATTGTCATTTGAAAATCATGAGTTTAGTCAATCTGTTGTTCTTGCAAAACTTGGAGGATTATCTGGAATCCTCGGACTAGACTTCCTAGCGAAGTATGAGGTTTTGATAGACGCGAGTAGGGGAGTCTTGTATTCACCTTATTTTGGGGAAATTCCGATCCCTTACTTAGGGAAGACAGATTGTACAACATGTGCGCGCGTATACATTTAGCCGAAACCGCTAGTGTAACCGGAGGTTCAGGGTAAGTGAAATGTTTGTTCAGGTAGGGTAGTTGATGAATTCCCTCCCGACGTAGAAGCGTTAATCGAACCAGACCTTGATAACAAAGTTGAAAGTCGTATACTGATGGCCAAATCAGTTGTAAAAACCAACGGAACTGACGTTACGTTTTCAGTTTTTAATCCCACGAAGGAGACAATCATTCTTAAAAAGAATGCAAAAGTAGCTTCTTACAAACCGTTGACTCGGATTAATTGTACATCTATCCAAAACAAAACATCTCGCTCTAACTTATCTGACGTTCAAGTCTTGCCAGAACATTTAAGACCACTGCTGGACGAGGTTTCACCAAACTTGACGACAGAACGTCAACGTGAAATGTTAGAGAACGTATTTAGTTCGCTACGCAGATATTTTATGGAACCTGGAGGTACCCTTAGGCGCAGGACTTGGTAAAGCACACCATCGATACAGGCGACACCCGACCTATCAAACTACCTCCCAGACGCTCTCCTATACACCAGAGAAAAAGTGGCAGAACAGGAAATAGACAAGATGCTGAAGGAGGATGTTATTGAACCAGTAATTCTCCATGGCAGCGCCCTATGTTCTCGTAAAGAAACAAGACGGTACGACTCGATTCTGTGTTGACTACCGCAAGTTGAACTCAGTAACTAAAAGACGCTTACCCGTTACCCCGAATAGACGAATCCTTAGACACTTTATCGGGAGCAAAGTACTTCTGTACATTACGATCTCCCTACTCGCACCCGGAAAGCCGTTTAACTAAGGATTTGGGTGAGGTGTACTCTTCATGTAAAAGGGATGGACGAGTCTGAGCAGGTGAATCGGCAAAGGGCAAACTCCCAGGGTACCGCACCACGCCATTTTGCTAGACTTCGACCCTCAGTTAGATATGGCCAGCCCCAGGTGCTAATTTCCCGCAGAAGTATTATTAGCGCCATCGGGCTATAACTCGTTAGATAAGTTGTGTGTTCTTCATCCAATCGTCCCGATCCTGATTAGGGCGAATTTTATCATAAGTGGTCCCAATCATGGATAGCTTCCAGTTAACTTTTGGTCTAGTTGACATGTAATTTTACATATGTACCGGGAGAAATTATCGTTACTATTGATCTCTGTGTTCATTATTTCATATGGATATAAGAGAAATGAAAAAGCTGGAATAGCCTCTAATGATCACCCCTTTGGGTCAACTTTCGAGGAAACTCTGCTAAGAAAATTCCTTTAAGTCATTCAACTAGAGAATATTATGAACAATTATTATATACAATTCCGGCAGGTGTAAATGCTGAATCAATATGAATAACTTTTTTATTAAAGACCAAAAAACTTGATTCATATATCGCGCGTTTGTGATTTCAAGCTGTGTCAAGCTACGTCGGGTTGTGCTCATAATTCTTGGTATTTCTACTCAATATATCTTCTTAGATCGTACTGAACAGCATAGAGAATGACCTTCAAAACAATTAAGTTTATGTTATTAGTATCTGCAATACGCATGGTGAGAAGAATTTTAAATGAGTGAGTAACGCTAGCATTACTCTTAGCAAGACATGCACTACCGTGCAACAAGCCAATACAGCAATTTCTATCTCAGTCATCACCGTTGCTACAATAACCTTAACTTTCGGAAGAAAGGTGATATCAAATTTATCATATTAAGCAGATTGAGTGACTGAGGACCACCCATAGTTGTAAACTCCTTGGACTAAGTTTCGTCACCGAATCCACTAGTTAATTACTTATCGCCTCATGTGGTATTGTTCGCCCGTGATTATATGTATATATTGAATAACTTGTCGATACAATAGCTAGTTAGGGGCAGTGCGCCGTGGCCGAGCATAATAAAAGGGCACACTTACCGAATCTGTGGATCATATCGCTTATCCTCACAACTCAAAGGATACCTGACTCCCTTACCTCACAGCTATAGCGGAGAGTAATCAATCAAATAAATCAGATAAGAATCCTTAAAAACGTTTATGATATGGAATGGTGAATTTGAATGTCATTTGAAACACAATAAATGCGATCAAGACCGGACTGTTTTAGAGTATTTGCAGTGTCATAGTCTAATCAGTTAGAGCTATAATTTAGAGCCTGGATTGAGGGCGAAAATTACACACCTGAGCCTGAGTTTTTAAACTGTATA
Source organism: Ostrea lurida (assembly GCA_903981925.1). NCBI lineage: Eukaryota > Metazoa > Mollusca > Bivalvia > Ostreida > Ostreidae > Ostrea > Ostrea lurida. The sequence continues at coordinate 4,969 of CAJDSM010046665.1, read as the reverse complement.
GGACACGATAGTACCATGCCTTTTGACCACTGGTGACGATAATGCTGTGTTATCAGAGGTACTAATCTTCTAGAATCACTCAACGTGTCGTGATACCAGTACTCAGGTGTCATCGACAATGTTACACGCGCAAGAGGTTCAAAAAATGTGGGGGCGTGGTCACGTTTCACAATTAGTATTAACATTCTATGGCTATGAGACAGGAGCAAAGCTGATAAGAGTATAAGTTTCTATTTGCTGTAACTGTGAAAATAATAGGAAGATTCCGGCAAGAGGAATAAAGACAGGGCAAACCGTTTTAGTCCCTGCCATATATAGATACTGTGAAGTAAGTGCTTGCAGCAGTTCAGTTTACAAATCGCCTATTTTATCCAAAATTATTTTTCTATAGGACCCGACAAAATAACATCCACTTGAAAATTGTGTGATCCAACAGATAATTCTCACTCTATCGAATGACAAGAATGAGTTGTCCTTCTGTCCCTCGGAATGATTACAGATTGTGTACGTTATTAGAATGGAGCTCTGTCAAGGTGGTTCACCGGCAGTTGCGGCTGTTCTATGTTAGTATATTGTCCTTTTGTGTGTTCCGCAAAAACCGCGAATAGCCATAGATAAGTCTCATTATAAGTACCAGCAACACTGTGTTTCAACAAAGGATCTCTCAAGTGTTACACATTTCACACCAGGAGAGAGGTTGGAGTTATAAACTGCTGAGCTATTCCCTCTATACAGGTTCGTCAAGAAAAGAACCGATTAGCACATAAACACTCTCTTTGTATATGCACCTTAGTATATAAATGGTTGTATCCATTCAATGCAAAAATGATATAATCAAAACGGAAATAGCCAGTTTGTTAGTTCTGTCATAGTTATAAAGCACCGTAATTAGTTGAGTTGCACTTGAGATACGTAGGAGACTGTGTATGTAGACACAATTTAAATACTTTTTTACTCACCTCTTCATTTGCTGACACCGTCTGATTCATCGAGCTACACAACTGGCACCTCGTGATCAACATGCTTCGTCTGGGCTACGTATTCGGGGTTAGTCCTCTGCTCTTTACTCTTTTTCTATGGTTCCACTTACGCCAGGTATTTCTTTAGGTCGCCCACGGTTTCTCACCTTGGTGTGGTCCAGCGTAGAGCTATTTCTCGAACAAGGTCACCTGTGGTGGGCAAATGCAGCGCGGGATTACACATCTCCAGCAACGTTTTGAACATCTCGTGGATCGCTGATTTCTCTATCCTGTTCTTCTATGAAGTTCGTTACTAGTTCTGGATAATGGTGAAGCCTAGATCTACAATATCTTGAGGATACGTCTCAAAACACTTGTTCTGGTATACCTCCCGGGGGTGAGGGGGGTGTATCGCACTATATCTTGGTTTTTTAAAAATTTAATTCAATTATGACAATATTCAGTGACATATAATCATACACATAGTAAGACCCAATTATAACATACACATACAACATACCAAGTACTTACGAGCCAATGCACGCACTCCAAGGGATAATCGGTTTATGACGTATAAAGGGCACATAATGTAATTAACTGCAAATGATCTAGGTATATAAATAATAAATGAATACAATTAGTTAATAAAACGTATATGCTTCTCGGCTGCAATAAACTATTCTTCATATGGTTTGACAAGTATATGATAGGTAGTAGATCATCAAAGAAAATCACAATCCAACATGTGATAAAAAGGTTACACATAATATGGTTCAAACACAAAGAAAAAAAATAATAAATCACGAACCTAAAAACATTATCAGTCACAGATAATTGTGGAAATCTAATCAATTGCATTCTTCAGTACGAAATTCCATCGTTCTTAACTTGGCTATTTCATATCATTTCCAATTTTCTTGTGAAATATTAAATTTCTATAACAGTCAAGTCATTCAATAAGAATATCTTGCAGAGTCATTGGTCAATACGAAATGTTTATGGCTATTTCTCAGATATTAGTAAGCGATAGAATGAACAATATGTATAATTAAGAGATGAGAAGTATAAGTTAATGCATCCCAATAGCTCACTATTCAAGATTTTTCTTCATGTAGATACTAAAGATAATAAAAAAGGTAGACAAAGCTCAAATTTGTGAGGCTTCGATACACAATAGTGCAGGCAAATTTATCGGCCCCCAAGGAGGAAAAAGGGTTTTGTCGGACCATGAAAACTTTTGCGCCTATAAAAAACGTGATGATGGAGCTCCACTTGCTACATTAGTCTAGAGTTAACCAGGTCCCTCAGCAGAATACTTTCGTAACTGAATCGGACACAGATATTGTGGTATTAGAAGATGCTACTATGGATTGTGGATAGATGCACTTATACCACCTTTTAGTATACAATTAAATGTATGTGATGCAAAACTGCAATTAATCGGGTAATCAATTACGGCCAAAATTCTCCAATAAGTGACCGAATAGATATCTCATAGAGACTCCTCATTCATATTGGTCTTACGCTAGCCGTGATAAATACCTTTAAACCTATTACCCAATATGCAAAACTCTATATACATGGGTGTATCTGAATATAGACACAGAAACATTTTTTTTAAGAGAAGAACAAGGTATCAGAAATATATGTGCAGGGTAATCAATGTTCAGTGTCTTAAATAAGCAAATTTAAAAACCAAACAAGAGGCACCAGTGGCGCCATTGGCTCACCAACCATCATCCTTTTTAATCGTAGTAGAAAACATCATGCGAGGATGGAACACACATATTTTAAAGTCTTACACAGTACTAAGACAAGACTACCACTGACGATCTATTATGTATACGTGTCTGCAGGAGTCTTGTATCATTATTCTGACGAATTGTACGACATGTATTGCTAGAGAGAAGAATTAAAACCCACAGGATCATCCTAGATCTTAAAACTACTAGCTGTCATTATGACCCCTCGGGGGTCATTGATTCATATAAGTTTTCATCTTACTACACATGTACATATATACATGTATATTTTATGATTATATTGCAAATAGTATATTGCTATTGCTCCAACATTGGATGGGGTTACAACGTGAAAAGGTGCAAGCACAGTTTGAAAACTCGCTTTGTAAAATAGCTTTGGACATTCGTCAGGCGCATATACTTGTAGGAACTTTAGTTAGACCCGTTGGCCCAGAAGCCGACAGCCCCTGATAATCATACATTTTCGTTAGGATACAAGAAATTATCTTAGGTTAATTAAACACGAGATATTATAAACCTATAATTCACAATCTTGTTTCCCAAATCATTAAAAATGTTATGTTGTATCTGTCAGCTCTTCGTGTTTACCGGTTTTAATACATTTAAATTTCTCAACGGGGCAGTGATGTGATTTCGCACCGCTAAGCAGAATATGCATGTCGGGGTTGTTGGGAACATACACCTCTATATTTTCAAGCACTGGCGTAAAGAATTTCTTAACAACTGCATATGTCCAATGTACTGAGACAAGTTCTAAATATGCTGTTTTATCACTAGAGAACATTAATTCTGAACAACAAAACTAATTAAGTGAATACGAATACTCTACAGAGAGTGAAGTATGAAAAAATTACATGGAATTCCTTTATACATGTAGTCTTGTTATACCATTGGTTGTAGGTATCATATCCAGGATAGATCACTTGCAAATATTACATTTTTTTATGTTCTATAGGACAGAAATGTATGTAATAAATCCCTCCTATAGTACACATGCATTCGTTTAATAGACCCCCACGACATTAAGGAGACCACTAATACGAATCCCCATATAGACAGATTTTGTTGTAATAAGAATACTTCCTATAGATCAATTGAATTGCTATTGCTAATCGAGAAATACACTCCTATATGACAGGAATGTCATACTCGGGGTCAAGGTCAAATGAATATCGTCACGTATAGACAAGAAATTGTTTGTCCATTGAACATTCAGATAATATTTACAGAAAATTAAGCCCTATCGAATATATAATGTCGAAAATATTTGTCGTGGGAATTGCGAGCATAGCCTTAGTAGATTAACTACACGGAGAAACCCCGAATCCATGCTTGAAGCCAAGAGTTTTGTTACACCACGCCACTCTCTCCACATTGTCGGATAGCGATTGAACCCACTAATCAAGAAGTACCCGGTTAACGAGTGATATGAGTAATATAGACACAGCCCATCAAGCGAGGTGACTTTACAGTCACAGGTACCAGTCACCAAGAACAATGACGAGGTTAATTCAAAATAAAGCCCAGCCCTTCAACGACATACCAAATGACTACAAAGAGCCCAAATAGAGGATAGACTAATGTGATCAACGCCAGGTGAAGACTCAGTCGTTTAAAATCGAGCCCCCTGGTGCCGATTCACTGTTGTTACTGTCGTTAATAACTGGCTGTTCTCGCGAAATATGTCGGTTTGCTCAATTCACATATATAGTGTTCCAAAGAACTATTTTCTATCGTGCCATTCTTTAATGGGGATTGTAACTCCGGTTCTCTGCCACAACAGTCCACTGCTCCTCACCGACTCGAGCGCCATGAAAAGAGCTAATTCCACTAGGCCAGATGCTTAGTAGAAGCGTTTTTCACACTACCACACATTTAGAAACCCGTGCTTTATGGACTCTCAACAACCACGACTACTATTTCCAATAACACATCGGTAACAAACTCTAATCAGATATATTGTCAGGATCAAATATAATAGGCATAGTATAGTGAAAAAATAGTTTCGTAATAAAAAAGACGCAGCGACGCCATGTCAGGTCAGGAATGTGGCCGTACTAATTTCGTACTCATCGCTAAAAGCTAGACTGCAGTCACATGACTCGTTTCAGCCCAAGGCAAAGCGAAATTCGATGGACTAACACTGTCGCTTTTCTACGCTCATCTCTTTTTGTCTTTT
>CAJDSM010046656.1:62-11421 GCA_903981925.1 Ostrea lurida | reverse complement strand
GATTGACTTCGAAATATGGCAACCCATTGATTATTTGATTGTCAAAAAAGCGACACCATACCAGCGGAACGTCTGTGTATACCAATATATGGAAGAGACCCCCCCCCCCGGGGCTCACAGATCTTTCCCTGTATAGCTCCATGGCACTTGTTATGTCGTTTATTCCTTGTAAATTGACGTATAATTGAGATGCTAGCTGTAAATTGAACGGTATGACTTGAGATGCTAGCTGTAAATTGAACGCTATGAATTGAATGCTAGCTGTAAAAATTGAACGCTATGAATTGAGATGCTAGCTGTAAATTGACGCTATGAATGAGATGCTAGCTGTAGAATTATAAGACGCTATGAAAATTGAGATGCTAGCTGTAACCATGACGGCTATATTGAGATGCTAGCTGTAAATTGAGCATGAATTGAGATGCTAGCTGTAAATTGACGCTATGAATTGAGATGCTAAGTGTATTCCAGGGGGAATATGACAAAATGTGTCTGCAGGCAGAGATAGCGTGATAGCACTACAGAGAAGAAAATGATACCTGCGAAACGCTAGACGAAGTGACGTCAGACCGAGCGAGATGCTGATCTAATCTTCGTTGAATCAGCTGATTGATTGACAATCAGGGATACATTAACATTGAGGCCTGCGGAAAACTTTCAGTTCAACAGAAAATCGATAAAAGTGTGAAAATCGACAAAATGAGGTTATTGTCATATTAATCGACTTTAAATAAGCACTTTAAGGACTACAAAAAGTAATTGGATGCGAAGCATATTTTAACTCTGCTGTAATTAAAGCAATACAACTGTAACTGAATCGCAAAGTTCATATGTACAAATGTAAGAAATATAGTGACTGTTTTGTGGTTGAGATATGTAATACATCATTGAAATTCAGAGTGTTTGGAATGAACTCGTCAATTTAGCAGAAAATGTCGATTTCGTGAATAATTGTCATCCTGTCAGTAATTCCTTCTCGTAATTGTCCAACCCCGTGGGGCAACCGGGTTTAGAATATGTCCTAGTATACCCCTTGCTTTTGAAGAGAGCAACTAATGGGGCGTAGCACAGACGAATCCTCTTCAACCATGAATTGGTCGGGTGTTCGAGTTAATCACAACAATATATATGTAGAAAAAATTAAAAATGTATTTCAAGAGCAGCAGAAAACTATCTATATCAATATGATAGGCGCTTCACTGTAATATACGAACCAAATGCAGTGTTTACATAAGTAAGCTGTGGACGACATACTGTTCAAAAGTTATATATATGGTAATATTGTGGCGAATTCGAAATGTCATCTGCAACAATAGGCGATGTAATCCACAGGTAGTCCACAGCCAAATAGGGTGATGTAATCAAACAGGTAATGCCAACAATAGGGGATGTACACAGTAGTCCAACAAAGGATGATGTAATCAAGGTATCAATCAATTAGGGTGATGTAATCACAGGTAGTCCACAATAGGGCGATGTAAATCACAGGTTGTCCAACAGGCCAACAATAGGTGATAGCTAATCACAGGTAGTCCACAGTCCAACAATAGGGCGATTAAATCACAGGGAGTCCAAACCAATAGGGCGAATTAATCAAGGTAGTCCACAGTCCCAACAAATAGGTGATGTAATCACAGGTAGTCCAACAAAGGTGATGTAATCAAAACAGGTAGTCCAACAATAGGGTGATGTAATCACCAGGTAGTCCAACAATAGGGTGAATGTAATCACAGGTATCCAATCAATAGGGGAGTAATCAACAGGTATCAACATAGAGTGATGTAATCACAGGTAGTCCAACAATAGGATATGTAATCATCAGGTAGTCCACAATACGGGGATGTAATCACAGTAGTCCAAAACAATAGGCGATGTAATCACAGGTAGCAACAGTCAACAAATGGCGATGTAAATCACAGGTAGTCCACAGTCCAAACAAATAGGGCGATGTAATCACAGGGAGTCCAACAATAGGCGATGTAATACAGGTATCCACATCCAACAATAGGGTGATTAACCAGGTAGTCGCAACAATAGGGTGATGTAATCGACGGTAGTCCAACAATAGACATGTAATCACAGTAGTAGTCTAAGTCCACATTAGGGTGATGTATATCACAGGTAGTCCACAAGTCCCGAACAATAGGGCGATGTAATCACAGGGAGTCCAACAATAAGGGCGATTGTATCCAGGTATCCACAGTCACCCAACAATAGGGTGATGTAATCAACAGGTAGTTCCAACAATAGGTGATGTTCAATCACCAGTAGTCCAACAATAGGGTGATGTAATCACAGGTAGTCCAAGTCCAACAATAGGGTGAATGTAATCACAGGTGTCCACAGTCCAACAATAGAATGATGTATCACAGGTAGTCCACATCCCAACAATAGGGTGTATGTAATCACAGGTAGTCCACAGTCCAACAATAGGGTGATGTAATCACAGGTAGCCAACAGTCCAACAATAGGGTGATGTACACAAGGAGTCCACATTAACAATAAGGGTGGTGTAATCAAGGTAGTCCAAACAGTCCAACAAAAGGGTGATGTAAATCACAGGTATTCAACAATAGGATGATGTAATTCACAGTAGTCCACAGTCCACAATAGGATGGATGTAATCAAACAGGTAGTCAACAATAGGTGATTAATACAGTTAGTCCCAACAATGGCGGATGTAATCACAGGTACTAACATAAATGTTACCACAGGTAATCCCAATCCCAACAATAAGGAGTATGTAATCGACAAGGTTAGTCACAGTCCAACAATAGGGCGATGTAATCACAGGTAGTCCAACAATAGGCGATGTAATCAACAGTAGTCCACAGTCCAACAATAGGGTGATGTAATTCACAGGATAGTCCACAGTCCAACAATAGGGTGATGTAATCACAGGTGTCCAACAATAGGTGAATGTTAATCAACAGGTAGCCCTAAGCCAACAATAGGGTGATGTAATCACAGTAGTTCCACAGTCCAACAATAGGGTGGTGAAATCACAGGGTCCAACAAATAAGGCGATGTAATCACAGGTATCCACAGTCCAACAATAGGGTGGTGTAAATATTCACAGGTAGTCACAGTCCAACAAATGCGGTATGTAATCACAGGTAGTCCACAGTCCAACAATAGGGTGATGTAATCACAGGTAGTAAGTCCCAACTAGGGGTGTAATCACAGGTAGTCCACAGTCCAACAATAGGGTGCTGTAATCACAGGTAGTCACAGTCCAACAATAGGGTGATGTAATCAACAGGTAGTCCACAGGTCCAACATAAGGGTGGTGTAATCACCAGGTTAGTCCAACAATAGATTATTAAATAACAGGTGTCCACAGCCAACAATAGGGTGATGTATCACAGGTTATCCAAAATAGGCCGATGTAATCACAGGTAAGTCCACAAGTCCAACAATAGGGTGGTGTTAATCACAGGTAGTCTCACAGTCCAACAATAAGGGCGATGTAATCACAGGTAGTCCAACAATAGGCGATGTAATCACGGTAGTCCACATGTCCAACAATAGGGTTGATGTAATCAACAGGTAGTCCACAGTCCAACACAATAGGGCGATGTAATCACAGGTAGTCCACAGTCAACAAGGGTACATGTAATCACAGGTTAGTCACAGACCAACAAGTAGGGTATGTATACAGTAGTCACAACAATAGGGCGATGTAATCACAAGGTAGTTCAACAATAAGGATGAGCTTACCAACAGGATCCACAGGTCCAACACATAGGATGAGTGTAATCACAGGTAGTCCAACAATAGGGTGATGTAATTCAAAGGTAGTCGCAACAATAGTGGAATGTAATCAACAGTATCCACAAATAGGGTGATGTAATCACAGGTAGTCCGAACAATAGGGCGATGTAATCACAGGTAGTCCACATCCAAATAGGGTGATGAATCACAGGTAGTCCGTCCCAACAAATAGGGGATGTAATCACAGGGAGTCCACAATAGGGCGATTAATCACGGTACGTCCCAGTCCAACATAGGGTGATGTAATTCACAGTAGTCCACAATAGGGTGACTGTTAATTCACAGGTAGTCGCAACAATAGGGTGATGTAATCACAGTAGTCCACAAAGCCAACAATAAGGTATGTAATCACAAGGTAGTCAACATAGGGGTGATGTAATCACAGTATCCACAATAGGGTGAGTAATCACAGGTAGTCCAACAATAGATTGATGTTAATCACAGGTAGTCCAACAATAGGGTGATGTAATCACAGGTAGTCCAACAATAAATGGGCGATGTAATCACTAAGGTAGTCCATCAGTCCAACAATAGGGCGAATGTATCACAGGTAGTCCACAGTCCACAATATGGGCGATGAAATAATCAAGGAAGAGTACAACATTAGGCGATGTAAATCACAGGGTATCCACAGTCCTAACAATAGGGTGGATGATAAATCACAGGTAGTCCAACAATTAGGCTGAATGTAAGTCACAGGTAGTCCAACATATAGGAAGCGATGTAATCATCAGGTAGTTCTAAGTCCATACAATAAGGGTGATGTAATCACAGTGTAGTCCACAGTCCAACATAGGCGCGAATGTTATCACAGGGAGTCCCTAGACAATAGGCGATGTATCACAGGTAGTCACGTCCACAATAGGTGAGGTAATCACAGGTAATCCAACAATGGTGATGTAATCAACAGCGTAAGTCCAACAATAATGGGTGATTTAATCACAGGTATCCAAGTCCAACAATAGGGTGATGTAATCACAGGTAGTCCACAGTCAACAATAGGATGATGTACACAGGTAGTCACAGTCCACACAATAGGGGTGATGTAAAATCACAGGTATCCACAGTCCAGACAATTAGTGATGGTAATCACAGGTAGTCCACAGTCCAACAATAAGGGTGATGTAACCAAACAGGTAGTCGCCACAGTTCAACATAGGTTGGTGTAATCACAGTAGTCCAACAGTCCAACAAAAGGGTGATGTATCAACAGGTAGTTCAACATAGGAATGATGTAATCACAGGTAAGTCACAGTCCAACATAGGATGATAATCACGGTAGTCCCAACAAAGGGTGAATTGTTAATCACAGGTAGTCCAACATAGGGCGATGTTAATCACAGTTATCCAAACAATAGGATAGGGTTACCACAGTAGTCCACAGTCCAACTAGGATGAATGTTAATCAACAGGTTAGTCCACAGTCCAACAATAGGGCGATGTAATCAAAGGGTAGTCAACAATAGGGCATGTAGATCAAACAGGGTAAAGTCCACAGTCCACAATGGGTGATGTAATCACGGTATCCACAGTCCAACAATGAGGGCTGATGTAATCAAAACAGTAGTCCAACAAATAGGTGATGTAATCACAGGTTCCTAAGTCCAACATAGGTGATGTATCCACAGGTAGTCCACAGTCCAACAGTAGGGTGTGAAATCACCAGGTAGGTCCACAATAGGGCGATGTAATCACAAGTAGTCACAGTCAACAAATATAGGGTGGGTGTAAACACAGGTAGTCACAGTCCAACAATAGGTGAGATTGTACACAGGTAGTCCACGTCCAACAATAGGGTGATGTATCACAGGTTAGGTCCAACAGTCCAACAATAGGGTGGTGTAAATCACAGGTAGTCCACAGTCCAACAATAGGGGTGAATGTAATCAACAAGGTAGTACACAGTCCACAATAGCGTGATGTAACACAGGTAGTCCACAGTCCAACAATGGTGTGTACTTATATCAATGGGTAGACAATTTGGCATGCCATTAATATCATCTACTAGTATCCACTGGAATTGATTCGCTAAAAAAAAATTGTAATCATGAAATATTATGACATTTCCCCCACACTATAACTACATCCCGAGTATTACAATTAAAACAATATGCACTTACTCGCATGGGCAGTAACTATAGGCCCTACATGAACAGCTCACAATTTTGTCATGAAATATATGATTGGGTCAGAATTTTCAACGGAAATATATGAATGGGTATGGTTTCAAAAATATTGAATATATTTATGGGGGGTGTTTTGAAAATCTCAGCGGGACGTCTGTACCCAAAAGTATAGGTTGAGACCCCCCGGGCTGTGAGCCAATGCTCACTAGTACTAGTGATACCCCCGCTCTAAGCTTATTAAAAGTTTTAATATCCCAGTCCATGGCAAACTAGAAGTAGATGTCCGATGAATCTGAAAATACATCCCACGTGACGATACCACATACCTATATAAAACTTCATGCAAAATATTAGTACCCTGTGTAGATGCTGAAAATTATGTTACGGAAATTGTTGTATATGAGCACTATGTATGAGAAATATAAGTTCTGGGCAAACAGATTTAGATGTCCTAAGAATCTGTAAACGCATCCCACAATGCACCTGTGATATATAGTTGCTGAGAAATACATGTATGTTATGAAAATGTGGGACGGACGAAATGACGCGTAGGGATAAAACAGTATACCCACCTCTCCTTCGAAGCAGGAGTATCATAATATTATTATAATTACTGCTCACTAATTTTAACCTCATAACTTATTGACTATCTCCTGGTACTGGGATCATGAAACAAACTCAGACTTTTAAGTCAAACTAAGTTACTTTCAATCACCTGTAAAATGTTCATTACTTTTGAACCGTAACTCTAGATAAACAACGATGAATATAACCATTCTTTTCTAGAAATGATTGACTTCATAATCATTTCATTGCAATATTCAGATTTTTTATTAAGCTTAAGATGTTTCATGATCCTGGGGCAAATGGTGTCGTCTCCATGTGAGTGAAATATTCTAGAGTGGGACGTAAAACAATAAATAATCAATCAATCGATCAATCAAGATAACGAACTGTGATCAATCTCATAATTCAAAAATACATGATTAAGAGTTGGACATACTAGAGGTGGAATCAGTAAGGATCTAGGTTGAGGTTTGAAGTGATGTCATTTTTTTGGGAAGTGTATTTTTGATATCTACATTGAAAGAGAAACGGGAAATTAAAAAGAAAAATTTGGGTTTTCATGCTCGTTTTCGAGCTGCAGTGTTTTAAACATGACATTTTTGCACTAAAAATTTACTCAAGATTTATTCATTTAAACTCCATTCGTCAGTTGGTGTAAACAAAACATAACGACATTACATGAAATAGATAATGTCTTCTTACAATACAGATATAAAAAAAAGATTTAATATTTGTAATGGAAATAAATAATGACCATTCTGCACTTGATATACGGAAAAACTCATATCTTTCAGAATTAAAAAAATACATTTTAGGAGTGATGTCAATTTCTTAAAATTCATGTAATATTCAGTTTTATCTCAAAATTTAAAATGGCACTTTAGAAAGTAGAGATTTCGCCAAATTTTTAAATATTGGCCAAAATACTGATTTTTGGCACCGATTTCGAGTAAATTGAATCGGACCTTTTAAAGAATATGTATTCTGTTCGGAAAAATACCCCAACAAGATTAATAAATAACAATATTTGAACTAGTTCCAAGTCTATCTACTTGTATCATTAATTTTAAAACTGTAATATACGAAATAGAGGTATAGAAATAGAAGGTATATTGGATGAAATAGAAACTGTAAAATATGCTTTTTGATTAATCAATCCTTCGCCACAAAATATAGTCCCTACCAAACCCTTTCAAATCTGAAATGACACACAAATTTTGCAACTGGACAGGGTTCAATTGTAAATGTGTAATATGTTTGACCGATGGGGTCAGTATCGAACCAGTAAATACTTATAGTGATAGCGTCCTGTGCAGTTGCTATCAAAAAGCTCAGCCTATAACATCCCTAGTTTTTATTTAATAAAGTGGGAAAGAGGAAGAATGCCTAAAAGCATCATTCAATGGCGATTGTTATTTTAATTAAACGCTATTTCAATGCATGCACATATTAGAAATGTATCACACGATTATGCACTTTTTGATATATTGGACATGATCTTGCAATATTGGTTGATTTATAACAATATAATTGTGTGTCTACGAATAGGAGTTATGTCATCAGCATTCTTTCTTTCTTTTCTAATAAAGATCAATGATCGATAAGTTCACATCACCACATAAATCATAATTATAGTGACTGCAGTTAATGGATTGATTCACATTCTTGGTGGGCGTGTTTTTTCTTATCCTTATTGAATTTATAATTGACTTGACCAATGCAAGTTCAGTAGCGCTTTTGTTACATAGCAAACTATATTTCAATTGTTTTAGGTTGATAATTTATTCATTTTTTCGTCAAGTTAGAAATGAATTATTACTAGCTTGTGATATATTTCACTTTTATGAAGTTTTACTTTCATGTTTCGGATTTCCAACATTTCGGTTTAAGCATCACTGAAGAGACATAATTTGTCGAAATGCGCATCTGGTGCATCAAAATTGGTACCGTATATGATATATATTTTCAACGTTCATACAAGTGCATCGATCATTGCTTGTGAAATGTTTCAAATTGTGAAAAGATATTTACTGGGTAGAAATATAAGAAGAATGAATTGATACTAAATAGACAGAATATCAAACCCGGCTTCCACAGATTTGTTTACACCTTGGCGTGCAATAACGTTTTGAACTTGCACAAGGTGCGCTCCCATTCGGATCATATTTACATATTTAATGATTAATGACATGCTGACGTTCAAATATGGTCCAGGTATTGCATCTAAATTTCTCTGGAATTAATAACATTTTATTATATAATTGCATACTTTCTAGCTCTCTGATTGGCTGAAATCCAACAAAGTAGAAGTCAATAATTTCTAATATGCACCTCCACGTGACCCTCCAGGTGAATATTAGAATTTATTGACTTTTTGGATCTCAGCCAACTTGCCGCGATCCTTACAATTATAGCAAAGAACAACCTTGAAGGTTTTTTTAATCATATAATAAACAATTATTGCTGCTTTATCGGTCAATATGATTTAGACATGTTCGAAGTAAAATTTGAAGTATGAAAGTTTTTAATCAGAGGATGCTTACTCCTCCATGGCACCTGATCCTGCCTTCGCTTTTGTCGAAGGTCCGTGTTGCCCTACACTCGATTTTATATGTGTTTTTGGGACTATGATTACGTTTGATACTTTGTTACTTCACCATTTCATATAATAAACAAGTATTGCTGCTTTATCGGTCAATACGATGATTTAGACATCTTCGAAGTAAAATATTCACCTCGCCCTTCGGGCTCGGTGAATATTGTACTACTCAGGTGTCTAAATCATCGTATTGTCCAAACAAACAGCAATAATTGTATATTATTACGAACAATTAATTATATAATGATAAATCTATTAGTTATTATGACCCTGGGCTCTTCTCCCTTCACCCCTGCTGGAGTCGTCAATATTTTACTCGTGAAATAATTTTACCTATCACTTCTGGATAAATTTAACAAATTTTTCATTATGAAAACAATGTTTATATTTCATGCGATATTCGTCAAACTTGACATGATAACAAAACAAAGCAGGGAAATGTAGCTCCTGAGCTTTTGAGCACAACTGCGCAGGATGTCATAACTAAGTATTTACTGGTGCAATCCTGATCCATTTTGGTGCAAAAATATTACACAGCTGTTACTGAACCCTATCCTGTTGAAAAAAATATCTGTCAATTTAAATTTTGAAAGGGTTTGGTAGGGACTATATTTTGATTAATCGAAACGTTTGGCATCATCATGACAACCCTGTTTTGCTTTTTTTTTATTTCCCAATTTTCCTTCAATGTAGAAATTAAAAACACACTAATTCAAAATTGACACTAGTCAAAACCTCAGGTGCAAACCTCTTTGTATGGATGTTAGGACTGACCTGACTGGAGATGTGCCTCTGTGAGGAATCTATATAGATATTCGCAGTCAATGCCTCGGTTGTCCTCAAACCTATCAATCAAATATTGGTTAACCCGGCCGGATAGCTTCATCTGGTTGTCCTGAAAATGTTATAAGAGCTCCAGATCATAAATACAAGAATTACTGCAGATGGAGGATCTCTCTCTCTCTCTCTCTCTCTCTCTCTCTCTCTCTCTCTCTCTCTCTCTCTCTCTCTCTCTCTCTCTCTCTCTCTCTCGATCGATCGATCGATCGATGACAGACTACATGGAGATCTGTACCTGGTTATGATGGATGACACACTATATATGTACTGGTTATGGTGGATGGGCACACTGATAATGTACTGATTACGGTGGATGACAGACTAGATATGTACTGGTATGGTGGATGACACACTAGATATGTACGTGTTACGGTGGATGGACAGACTAGATATTGTACCTGATTACGGTTGATGAAAACATTAGAAATGTAATGTGTTATGGTGGATAACAGACTAGATATGTACCTGGTTATGGTGGATGACACACTAGATATGTACTGGTTATGGTGGATGACACACTAGATATGTACTGGTTATGGTGGATAACAGACTAGATATGTACCTGGTTATTGGTGGATGACACATTAGATATGTCACTGGTAATGGTGGATGAGACAACTAGATATAGTACTGGTATGTGGAGAACACTAGATATGTACTGGTTATGGTGGATGACACATAGATATGTACTGGTTATTGGTGGATGACCATATAGATATGTACTGGTTATGGTGGATGACATCATTAGATATGTACTGTTATTGGATGACACATTAGATGATGTAACTGTTATGGTGGATGACACATTATGATATGTACTGGTTATGGTGGATGACACATTAGATATGTACTGGTTGTGGATGGATGCAGACTTGATAATGTACTGGTATATGGTGGATGACACCTATTAATATGTATGGTGTTATGGTGCATGAGACATTAGTATAGTTACCTGGTTATGGGGGGATGACAGACTAGAATATTTACTGGTTATGGTGGATGACACATTAGATATGTAGTGGTTATGGTGCATGAGACATTAGATAATGTACCTGGTTATGGGGGATGACAAATTAGATATTTTACTGGTTATGGTGGATGAGACACTAGATATGTACTGGTTATTTGGTGGATGACACACTAGATATTTACTGGTTATGGTGGATGACACATTAGATATGTACTGGTTATATGTGGATGACACATTAGATATGTACTGGTTATGGTGGATGGACACCATTAGATATTACTGGTTATGGTGGATGACACATTAGATATGTACTGGTTTCTAATATGGTGGAATGACAGACTAGATATGTACTGGTTATGCGTGGATGACACATTAGAATATGTACTGGTTATGGTGCATTAGACATTTAGATATGTACCTGGTTATGGGATGGACAGACATAAGACTTATTTACTGGTTATGTGGATAGTTGACGACATTAGA
>CAJDSM010046654.1:2497-16786 GCA_903981925.1 Ostrea lurida | reverse complement strand
AAAATTGGTACCGTATATGTTTTATATTACTCTCTCACATTAAAATTTAGATTTCTGCACATTTATTTGGTTTTGATCTTTTCTACAGACTTTGCTTTACATACATACTTTTTATTACAGGCTGGGTTGATGGTGTTTTTGTTATAGATTGATTTGCTCGGGTTGACGTTTCATTTGTCGATGCCAGTTCAGGTGTTGTCAAAGTTGTCAAAGACATCGTTGTCACAGAGTTGTTCATCGTTGTCATGGGATTAGTGGTTATTGTCTCAGAAGTTGTGCTTAAAGAACTCGAAGAACTCGATGGAAGAAATCCTAAATTAGAAACCCGTGTTTCAAATATTACAGAGCATCGTTAATCAAATTTCATCTCTGATTAGCGGATATTGAAAACACCTACCACGCCAGAAGAGGACAAAGCCTCGTGCGGTGTCTCTACCATCGCTTACAATCGTATTTTGTTTCCCTTGCCATGAATGAAATATGCTTGTCTTGCCACATCTTTTAAAATGCCGAAAACAGCAAGGATCTCCTTTCCTCAATCTGTAAGTGAAAATAACGCCATCATCATTCTGAACCAAACAACAAAATCACTGCCTGTATATTCATCTTACAAAGAATACTTAGCCTCTAAACAGTCACCCTCACATTACACAAAAAGATACATTGCCGTGACGGAATCCAGTTACTAAATCCCAGATATAGTTTGCGTTGTTTGCCTCGACCTTTTTGTAGATAAACATGGCCTTTATTTGCAAATCACTCAGCCAGTGTTGTTGAATCTACATTTACTATTGTGCAGCGGTGACTATCTAGTGTTCTTCGTGCAATACACTGTACAGCCAACCCAATGCCATGTGTGGCATGCACATCTTCTGTATTGCGTGCTGATTATATATCTCAGCCTGTTGCTCAGGCATGTGTGACTTCTTCACGTTGCATGAATTAAAGCCCTAATACTAACGAAAAAACTAACTGCTTGCAAGACGGATTGTAGCGATACTCTCGTTAAAGTCATCAGTCCCTTCGCAAAAATTCTTACGCTCGCTATAAAGACACCTCTGCTTGCCCGTACAATCCATCCTTCCCGTCCACAGTCCCACCAGCCACACACCTCGTTTATATCTGTAACACACTTTCATACCCGCACGCTCGCACAAAGCGTCTTCTTCCCCCTTTTCTATTCCAACTTCCTTAAGTTTGAGGCAATCCAGGAAGTTTTGGATAGATATCTTGACAACTCCTCGTCAAACTAACTAAATTCCGTTTATTTCAATCACAGCACTTCTATTCTTGTCTTTGCTCAAATTCATTTTCATTAGTACAACGCGTTTGCTAAATATACTCCCCTAAAACCATCTACCTTCCTTGTCTTCACCCTGAATTCTGTCATCTTCATCACCCTGCATCAAACCCTACCCACTCCCATCTACCTCGGGGTTGGAAAACTTTCTAACAAACTTGTGATCGACCAACTCTTGGCATTATGATGTCCGGTATTCTGGGGCTGTCTTTCCCTCCTCTCCTCTCTCTCCATGTGGATAATAAATCTCATTGTATCGGATAACGCCCTACGTCGACCTCATTATCCACTATAAAGGACGGATATTAATTGCTTGTTGGGTAGGCTGCGGAACTGATCAGGGCAGTAATTCAGACACGTCCTTTAATGATCAAAAAGGGACTCATTATTGAACTACTGAAATGCCCATGGATTCACACACAACATAACTGTTTTATCCAAGTAAATATGTACGCCTTGATCGCATTGTGTGCGGAAGTCATCCACACATCCTCTCAGACAAAAATGACTTTCTTATGTTTCTGTATGCGTGATGCGATATTTTCATAAGATCATATGTAGTATCAGACTTTCATGGGTTTGTCCAAAAGTATTATTGATTCCCCTCTACACTCACACAGCGCACTCATTGTGACAAGTTTGTTCTCGTGATCTTCCCCCTCTTACAGGCAAAGAATGTTTGGAACAACTAACAGCAAGCATATACGTGTTTTGACCAAAACGGTTAACTCAAGTATACATATGTGGGGAGTTGATTGATGATGATTATTGGTGTTATGTTGTTTTATGTCACGTCGAGAAATTTTCACTGATATGAACCGTCACTCGAGTTATGTAGGTGAAGACTATGACGAATGGAAAGATCTTAAATGGTAAGCGCTCAGGTGAGATCCTGTACCGAGTGAGCGGTGCTACGACGCCTATCAGTGAACACGGCCTGCCCTATTGTTTAAGTGTCTCATATCCGAAAAGACCCGTTATTACACTCGCTTCTAAAATGTGCAGAGGATGTTGAGCGGAGAGAAAGGCACCGTGTATCTATCGTACGATGATTTACGATATGCTCGTGAGTCGGACCAGCGAGGCTGCATGCCGCCCACCCCCGTCCCATCTCGCCAGCCGCGCGCTCGACATTCCCGACTCACGTCGTGATTGCAAACGCAATGTGCTCGATATGAACTGAAGCTACCAGAGCTGACGAGTCATATTTAAGTTAAGAGCAAGTCTCTACGAAGCGTCCTCTCGCGCCCCGACTATATACACGCAGATACCCTATAGGCCTCCCTACAGAGACGTTCTGGACGCCGTTCCCTCTCTCTCTCTCTCTCCTTCTTACCTCCTCTCCCTGCGAGCATCTCGAGACTCATCAATCCCGGTCCTCCAATCTTCCCGTCTCCTCTCATCTCTCTCATCTCCTCTCGTCCTTCTCGAGCGCACGAGCGAAGTCCGTACTCCTACCGCCCAGTTACCGTCATATACCGGATCGGGGTCGTCCCGCATCTCCCACCCGCCGCACCATGTCACCCCGCCACCTAGCCCTCCGGGCCTCGGACCAGCTGACTCGCCGCACTCATGAGCGCTCAATCCATACCGCCCACTCCCAGCTATAGTTCGCGCGAGCAACGATTTGACACAGAGTATAGAAGTGAAAATGAAGATGTAAAGATTAAAAGGTGGAGGACACGGATGATTGGCATATGTCTAGTAGACTAAGTCATCTTAAAAGACAATACTTTACAAAAATTCAACCGTCTGATTCTAAAATCACGAAGTTTTCTGAGTTGATATCAAAACGATCAAATTGCCGACGGAGTTTCCTAATTTGACATAATCCTATCAGTAGTTTAAGATCGTAATCTAGTGTCTTCCAGCAGGTGCAGATAGACTGGTAATTCTTACCTAAGATGGAACGGAATTGAGTGGAGCTTCGACGATGTTGTATGCGGTCGTGTATGCGCGAAGAACGTAGGTGTACGTGCGACATGGTATAAGAAGTATATAGGAGGCGGTGTGCTTGTATTCAGCGAGTTCAGAGGTCGAGTCGCAATAATCAGCTGATAAAGGAAGAGGGGGCTTAGTAGCAGCATAGTACAGATACGAGGAGACCGGATGAGGAATTGTTTTAAGCAGCCGGGGCCTCTAAACTCATAGAGATGGAATAATACGATTACAACATTCGAGATATAGATATGCTATGCGGGTACTTAAATTGAATATCAAGGAGACTCACCATACGTGGAAGTATAATTACGATTGCCGATCTATGAATAGTGCGATTGCCAGCGTAAGAAAAAATGAACAGACACATAGGATATCGAATATATAGAGAATAAGAAAGGATCTAACGCGTAACGGGAGTATAGTTTTGGACAATGAGAAAGTCAGGGGCGTGAACAGTGATGATATGCGGCAACTAACTCGAACTCAACTTTATGATATGACGTGACGACTTCGTGTTTCTGGTATCAATCTGGGTCACTACGATAGTCTTGAATGTAGCAATATCCTTCCATGTGGCCCTGCGGCCCTCGCAGATGTCGTGATGGGCGGTCATGTATCCGTGTGGTTGTAGTATACACACGACTAAAGCTCGGCCGACACCACCAAGACGACACTCATCACTATAAACAGAGCAGTAGTCTAGTCTCGGAGTCGTTTGGTCGAGGACTAGAATCATGATGTAGGGTCAAAGTAGTAGTATCTTTGTGCATCAGAGCGTACATGTTTTCCAAAAGGACAATATGTGTGTAGGAAATAACTCAGTTAGTCGTGGTCAGATGCGTGAGAATACTGATGATGGGTAAAAACACAGAGATCTGGACATGGGATGGTCGGAAGTAACGTGCAGCGATCAACAGGCGAGGACTGTTCCGTTTACCGATAGATCTGCGATGAAAATATGGGCTCAGATCAGCTGTTTTGACCGGTACATGAATCACAGAGGGACGTATGATTTCTGGAGTACTCTCCTGAAGAATACGTTTCAACCAGTCGTGGCATCTCAGACCGATAGTGATCATCTGAAGGGTAGTGGTGCAGCACTAATTAGCAGCCGTGATCAGGTATCATCTAGTAGATGATCTGAGATGGAACAATTGGCGGATAGGCAGATTGGATTGATGGACGCTAGGTGCTAGGCGGAGTGAATGGCTCATGGGATGAGAGGAGTTTCTCAGAGATTGATCTGGGCGGGGACTGGTCTATAAGGGTTAGGCGGCAAGCATCGCCGAGAAGTCGGCGTGTTTGGCCCAGATCTTGTTATGTCTTATTGCCTGAAGTCGTCTTGACGGAGACTGACCAGAGGAACATCAGAAAGTCTAGACTCATTTGATCCAGACTTTCCACTAGTTTACGTTATCTTTGGTCCTTGTTCATGACGAGACATGAATCAAAGTTGTACTCATGTTTGGTCAATTGTCCTATGAATACAGTTGAATCTAATCATGTATCGATGCTGTTGCGAATCCTTGCTTCGTGAGCCATTGGCAGGGTAGTATCGTTGGATTCGGTACATAGTGATGAGAACTTCCAAAAGAGAATTTTTGATCGGTAGAGGATCATTCTATGATAAGAGATAGACGGTGTGATTAATATGACGATCGAACGCTAGCTGGAGAAGCGGGTTCACGATATACATAACTCAAGAATCATATAAGTCGTGGAGGTAATGTGCTCTGCGTTATATGCCTCAAAGAGTGAAATGATGGATGAGGTAGTGTGAGAGAGTAAGCGATGATACGCGAGAGAGTATAGTATATTCTGTGCTTGTTCGGCATTGGTTGAGAAGCGCAGGAGCAGAAATGCGACCTCGCGAGGTATGGGGGTAGACTTGACGACGCTTGATAGGAGAGTGGAAGCGTTGCTACGCGATGTTTGCGGAGCAGATTCTATTGGATTGCACTAGGCTCGGTAGTGATGCTAATGAAACGACGAAGAGATAGTAACAATAGAGAATTCAGATAGCAACGTGGATGTATGCGGTGAGCAGATCATAAGATAGATAAGGATTAGTTGAGAGCGTCAGAGATGAGGGCATTGCTGGGCAATCTATGGGTTGCGGAACAGATACATTGTGTTTCGGGCGGGAGGTAAGCTATTAAAATAGAAACTCGAAGACATCTGACTAAAGTCGATAGTTTGCTAAGTACGGCGGATCCATCTCAGTTAATTACGGCTATTTTTGATTAATCTATCTTTATTATTTGTTTTTTTCCTTCTACGAATTTATTAAAAAGGTGGTAACACTCATTAGTACAGAAAGTGGTGACATGAGGCACGTTACTCGCAGTGTGGCGGAAGCGTAGGGAAGAACGTGCAAGGTGCGAGTATGAACATTTGAAGTGGAGAGGAACTATTAGGCATAAATCAGATCATACGACTAATTTTCCGCCTGAACTTTAAGATTGTAATTAGCTCTTTTTTAAAAGTAGCAAGGAAACAATAAAATATAATGAAAATTAAAATATAGATATGCAAACAATAATAAGGGGGGGAGATATATACCTATATTGGTGAGCTGGGTATCTCGGATGGAGAAATGGCACTGACGAAGCTAATTAATCAAAATATATATAGGGAGATCTGATTATAGCTGACCATTCATATTTTCCTTGATTACTCTTGGCCTATCATATTTTGATAATGGTTTTTCATCAAAGATGGAAGGGTAGTATGCCGCCTGGGATAGTGGTCACCGTAAAGAAATTTGTTTCAAGATAAACATTGGTGTTTTCGGGCTGGGTCTTCTCGACGGAGTCGCTTGAAATGGAATAAACCAAAACACGCGTGAGAATAAACACATAACACATACGATTCATTGTTTATAATTATCACTTGTTAATCAGCTACCTATAATCGTCATTAACGGTCAGTGGAACACCTATGAGCACAACAAAAAACTACTCACCAGCCCTCTGCACATTGCCTCAGTAGAGTAGTAGTAATGCCGACTCGCAGTGACCACGAGTGCACTATCCAAACAGCAGCAAAAACATCCCCGATTCATAAGGAGGAGGTGCTGCTAAATAATGCTCAGTTTTTAAATATCAATGATATTTTCTGGAAATACTGCGTATCATTGAAATTTAAATTCAACATAAAATAATACAATAACGAACAAACATCCTTCTATCAAACGGTGTTGCTAATTTTAGTAAGTTTCTAAAGGACAAGTGAATAATGTCATTGGTATAGCATAATGTTTCACTGCGGTTTGAATCACACTACGTGAGCTCCAAACAGAACGCTGCTGTTCTTTGGTAATAACCGAAAAATGAATCTTCTATTGAGACAATTATTTTTTGTCTTACATAATACATATCCTAACAGTGCTGTGATCTTTTCGTTAAAATTGTTGGAGCGATAATATTTTGTTTAAGCTCGAATTTATTTGAAAGAAAAATTCATTTTTTTGTGCACAAAATTAATTTCTGGTGAACAAAATTATTTTTGTCATTGTGGTATATAAATAAAACATTTTTATATCCTAAAAAAAGTTTGTAGGAACCGTTATAGATGGTATACATGTTATTCCTTACGTTTTTGCGTTTTATTTTTTGAATAGTAGAGCACAATCCATCGTTTGTTGTGTTTTTTTTCGTCACAGTGGCCAACGGCGCTAAAAGTGAATGCCAATGTCAGCTATTGTGGCTATCTTCACGACGGGAATGCTGGATATTTTTCTTGGCCCCACCCTCCCCTACCTCTAAATCTGCAGCATTAATTATTAGGGGCCGAGTGCCCTCCATCTTGACATCTTATTTTCTTAATTTTGGTATGATGTGTACCAAAGTTCTGTATTGATAAAAATTTACTGCGAAGTTATAGTATGTTTTAACTTACTGTAAATAATGTCTAACGGTTTGACCAGTTGTGTTGAATGGGCGAAGCAGGAAAGGTATGTGCAAGGTTGTAGTTAGTATTTTATGAATATGTGGCGGGCACTTTTCATATCCGTTCTATCGATGCATCTGGCCGTAATCGCTTGCTAACGCAGGAAACGTATTACGCAAATTAATTTAGTAAAACAGTGCACATTGATGACGTCATATCTCAGTCCGTCAATTTGTTTGAGAACCGGCACAAGGTACGACGGTGTTCAAATAAAGCTACTGAGGAGGTGATTATAGAATGTTCGGAAAAAGAAATATGGGATTACATTGTTATTTGTTTTTGGAGAGAGATTTTTACGGATTTTTAATGTGACAATCTATCAGGACACCGGTGAATGCTTGGTAGACGACGAATTACATTTGTACCGCGGTTTGATGTCGAATTTTACAAAGTTTTCCGAGTTCCATAGGTATGGTTTGATTTTTGTTAGTTTTCTATATTTCCTTTTATACATGTAAGTACCGTTACTTATAAGGAGAGCTTGGCTCTCCACTGCTCGTTCGGGCCGTGACAAGGCTTCGCCCTCTAGTCTTCAACTGCCAACATTGTTGACGCGTTTCATTGGCATCAGTCTTCTCTTTGTATGAGTGCGATGATCCCCGATCTTTGACCACTTTTGTCCTGCATTTTTGGGTATTGTTTTGTGTTGTAACACTCTCCGTATTGAAATTGTCACATTTTCTCACAGAGTGGTAAATTGTTCTTTTTGGGTGGACCTCGATTCATCGAGTAACGGGGTATACATGGTGTATATTATGCTGTCATTAGATTACTGTTAGTTGTGTAAGATTAGATTTTATGGATTTCATGAATATAAAATGGCCATTTGATATGTGTTGCATGGCTTTTCAAACACTTTACGACGGCCATCCCGCACGATGAAATTAAAAGACAGAGGCCTTTTGTAACATTATAAGACAGTCTTGTCTTTTTTTTTAACAAAAATGGAATAGAAGAGGGAAAATCATTTCCTTAGTTCTAGTGAACAGCCATTACAAATGTATTTTGTTAAACTCCCAATCACTGTCTCGATTCTTACACAAGTACTCTGGAATTTGATATTAAAGCAATGCTGGAGTTCCTCAATTGACAATACGATCTTTGTAGTTTTTGCGCAATCAGGTCTTTCCATGCGATCTGTGTTGGAATTCCAATCGGCCGACTAGTGTGCTCTCTTATTATTCTGACAGGCTTATTTTTATTATTCGTATGGAGGCGGAATTTCATGTCATGAAAGCTTCTACAGAGTGAAAAGACGAAAAGTCTCGTAAGTCGGGTGGCCTTTAGATTGCAACATTTCGATGATTATGGACGGTATGTTTGTTATCTAATAGTATAAGACACCACTGACATAGTCTCCATGTCCTGCGTTTCGAGTCTTTGGATTATTTTATTGAACATGGCAAACTTAACTACGTCCAGCTTATTGACAAAGCGGACGACGATGTTCAACTTTCTCCATCGTCAACTGTCCCACTAAGTTTAGGTATTGCAGGATATTCACATATCATCTGCAGATATGGTGTGTATGTCAGCGTAATTCGGATACGCAAGAAAGCTTTTCTGTTAGAATAATGGATCAAGGCTTTGAATCGAGCGCAGCTACTTTACAGACGAAGGTTGTTTGATGGTTGCGATTGGATTTCAACAATGTCAAATTTTAAGACTAGCATTTCGTGAAATGTCATAATGTCGTATAATAGCTACATTTAAAGTTTACAGAATTGACCTGGCTCATCCGAGTCAAGCAGTGTTAGTCTGATGGTGTTTCATAAACGCATTTGTTAATGTTCGACCTTTTCACGCACATTGATTTGACTACGGACTGTTTCCGTTTACTGTATCCGAATGACTAATGGGCTACACGGCGGGTGATCGTGCCCCATAAGGTGCTTACTCTCCTAAGGCACGCTGATCCCACCTCTTGTTTGTCCAGGGATCCTTGATTGCACCAACTCTTGTCTGTTGTTTGTAATTCTATTTAGGACGTTACGAATTGATCACTGTTCGTTATCTTTTGCCTTCCCTTTAATCCATCGAGCGAATGTATTCTGTCTGCTGGTGGAGCAGGCTCTGTGTCACCGAGGATACTTGTCGCTCGATATAGCTGTTCTGTGTAAATGAAATATTCTGAAAATAAAAGAACTTATACTGGCATGGACATGTCGCCCCAGTTTAGAAGGTAGTCACTTCACTGGTGAAGCCTATAAAGGAGGCACAGGCTCGCGAAAGGATTTGGGTCGCCTCGGATTATCTCTAGTGAGGATGTTATAGAAGAGAGTCATCGATATCATACCGTGTAAACCATCATGCAAAGAAACTTCTCAATCGCTCCAATTAACAGGTGTTGCAACTTTATGACAGACGCCTATTGAAGTGCATCCAGACTGCACATTTAGACAAATTGATTCTCCTCAGCGATGCTTAAGAACCAAAATTGTTTATAAATCGAAAGCATAAATAATTTCAGATTAGAAGAGATGGGGAACAAATGTGCATGAGTGCCAAAAGCGACTTGACCCAATTATGTCGAAGAGTCGAGAGCGTATGCCTACTGAAGGGATAACTCAGAGATTGTTGTCCACGAGCCAGACTGGAGAGATAGTGTATTGCGTTTTTAATAAAAAAGCTTTGAAAAGATCACACTGTTAAGAGAGAAGAATTGTTAAACATGCACTAAGCACCGGAATAGTATTACACACACGTGTGACTGAACATATAGACATCATGTATTAAATGGGAAGATTACGTTTGGTTTCATATCTATATAGTCGGGGTTTTTAGATTGTTTCAGAGATTAGGATTTACGAGAGTTAAACATTTTAGATTTTAGTCTGAAGTTTCCTCGCAACTATCAGTCGATTGCGGAGAGATGTAAGAGAGAGAGAGAGATGATGAGAAGTGAGAGAACGGAGGATGAGGAAGGAGATGTAGGTTAAGGAAGACGTAGAGTAGTAGAGGAGAGAGAGGAGAACAGAGAGTAGGTAGAGGAAGAGAGAGAGATGATAGCATCCTGCTACGAATCACGATGGGTTGTTTTCTCATTTTAATAAGATATTGTAGTCTATGTTACGTGAAGAGCTTGGAAATACGGATTGTGTGTGTTTTTGCAAGTGGTAAATTAGAAATTTCATTATTAAAATTAAGCGATTTGTGATCTCCTCAGAGGGCGACTTAGTGCTCTGTATCCGTTCTGAGGTATTTGGCCCCAATCTTTTTGGGCGAGGACATGTCGCCCGTATTAAGCGAGCGTGGTCACTCTGCTGGAGCTCTATAGCAGGCGGCACAGGCTCCGACAAGATTGGTTGGGGTGTCCCTCGGATAGTCTCTATGATGAATATAGTAAGAATAATCGATACATTACTGTACACCAATAATGCAAAAGAGAACTTCCATATGCTCCCAATTAACTAGGGCTGTATGCATCTATACGAGACGGGCTATTTTAAATTAAAATGCTAGGCTTTTTCAGATTTATAAGATTAATTTGCTGTTGGTTAAACACAAAAAACGGCACCCGTAAGAATACGAATGTGTCTTAGTCGTTGGGAACAAGGACACATAAGTTTGTTGATATAAAAGCGACTTGGATTGAGCCATACACATCAGTACGCTGCAAGTAAATTATTAGAAGTCATGCGTTGGGTTTAACCTTATAGAGGTTAGATATTTATGTAGTTCTTTGGAGGACCGAGAGTCGTTCCAACAATCCGTAGGTATTGACAGCCTATGGGAAGATCACGTAAGTATGTGTCCGCGCCGTTGATGTGGGCAGACTTATTTCTTATGTTTCAGGTGTCATATGAAGCAGATATTGTACAGAAATTGCTGTTACGGGGATAAACAAACAGAAGAGAACTCTGCCGGTGCGCGTTCAAAGTGCCTTGGACATGATAGGTATAGCTAGATTGATGTTGCATCATGTTGTCAACAATCATGCATTTTCGACATTATGGTCCTTTGGATGATAATGCTCCCGGAAGATACTCGACGATACAAGGACACCACAGATTCTGACAAGTATGATGATGCTTGCTTTCATAGTTTGGATATTTTTACTTAGACTATAGAATTATAGAGAAGCGCTCTCAAACGGATGAGGCAGACTGATCAAGAAGTAGCGATTTTAGTATTGAATGATAGCGCTGATAGCTGATTGCAGCTGGTTTCAGCACAATCGATCAATTCTTGGTGTCTATTGAATGTTAGTAGAGTAGCAAGTAATACCAACTACCATGACTTGCTCTATGAGTGTTATATAATCTCCGGAAGATTGAATTCGGTAAGTCGCGAGGAGAAAGGCTGGCCGAGCCGTGAGTAGCGGACTGTTTTAAAGAGCGGGGAGTGGCCTGACTATAGACATACCTAACTGCAAAAAAGTTGATAGAGCACTGCAGGGGAGGGGGTTCTATAAACGGACAGCGACATCGCTTTTGGAGCTCACGGTCTCACGGTCTCATTGGTCGTCATAACTTCTGCTACGGTCGCTGATAAAAGACCTCATTTGTTTGGCGAGGGTTACCAAGTTAGGTCAACTTAATGGTCATATTTGATGCATCATACGCAGGAGGAGCTGGTACGTGTGATACTTCGTGTGGGATTTGTATCTCATACGCCGTACTTTACATGTTTAGAGTGTATCATGGTTCTCAAATTTGCAGCTTACTAATTAGATATTTGCTACTGGACCGCCGTCTTATAACGTGACTGGAATTCAATTGTGTATTGATCGCAAACGCGAGGTATTAGCGGCTTGATAGTCGCTTATGCAAGGACTAAGGGCTGTACACGGCGGGTTGTGACCACGCGGTGTCAGGCAGATGGAATGCTTTACTCCTCCATAGGCATCTTGAGCTCACTGACCTTTGGAGCTTTGTTGTCGGAGGTCCGTGTTGTGCCTCGTACAGACTCGATTTCTACTGTGATTAGTTTTCGTGCGGATTATGATTATCGCGTTTGACATGCCATCGAGATTGTTATAGTGGAGCTGTATAGTAGCGCACTTATGGAAGGAGCGTTTGGAGTATAGGAGAGATGTGGCCAACTTATGTTAGGAAAGTGAGTTCGGTTAGTTATTCATAACATTTGTGGATCGTACGGGTTTGAGGGAGCATATGTCAGACTTGGAAGCGGAGAATAAAGCATCTGGCATACGAGTCAACGAGCGCATTGCATGCGGTGGAGGTGCAACATTAAAAAGGTTGGTAACCGCGCAGTTTATATTATGTTTTGATAGTTACTCGCTCTACATTACAAAGTTTAGATTCGCCTCGCAATACCGGCGGCAGCGCGAGAGATAAGAGACTCGATGGAGGGCGTATGGGCCGCTGGAGGTGGATCTGACGATGTAGTACGGATGCGGCGACGAGTTATTGTTTGGGGGTTTACTGATCTTGTTATCTTAATGCATGAGAGACGTAGGTTGCTAGTTACAATCGTATCGACATAATCGTTTTTCTAGAGTTTGACAAGGAGCTATGAGCGGACAGTTGGATCTGGGTCGTTTCTTGTTAAGTGTAGTGAAAGCCGAGATTTTGAGATTGAGCTGAGGGGTTGACGTGTTCATTCAGTGCGGCATTGCATGTTCAGGGTGGTACGTGGTCAAAAGTTGTCAAGAAGACTATCCCGTGACTATGATCGGAGCAGAGGTTGAGTTGGCATCCGTTGGTCCTTGGGATTAGGTAGTTTACGGAGTTTCTCGAGAAAGTTCGTGTGCATGTAAAGGAGAAACTAATCGAAGAAGCTGACAGGAATGAGAGGAAGAATCCTAAGAGATATGCATAGAACCACGCCCGCAGTTCGGTGTTCAGCAGTAGAATGGGTACAGACGCACTCGGTGGTAGATGAGCAAGATGTTTTCAAGTTCCTCTGGATGCCTAGCGGATGGGGCTTGAAGAAAGCGAACGCGATCTGAACCGACAGGCTAGCCAGAAAGCAGGACAAAAGGCGCTCGGTGCGGTGAAGGTCATCATACGTAGTCGCTTACGAAAAGATTGTATTCGGTATTTTGTGTTCCCGTGTGGCCATCGAATTGAAGATATAGTTCTGCTTGGCTGTTGGCCTACGTTAATCTCTTGTTGAGAGAGTATAAGCCGGATGATAACAGGGCAAAGGAATGCGCAGATCTTCCTTGGATATACTGTAGAGGTGGAATAATATAAACGAGAATGACCCCCTATCCTATAAAGGTATTATCGGATTCTGAAAGAACAGAATACCGGAGGAGAAAAAACACATAAGAATGTCACTGGCTGGTAAAGATGTCATTCTTGCACAAAAGAATTATCTTGCGCTGCCGTAATTAGTCAGACCACTTCGCACATGTTGCCGTCTAATAATTGTGTGGATACAGAGTTAGTGCTCATCCAGTGTGTATGTGCCACACTGCGCCAACAGAATGCGGTGGCTATCATTTCCGGCCGAATACGAAGTAGTAAGTTATGGATGTCGTAGCGGCTTTGAAATCATCAGGGGTCGGTGGAACTTAAGAGAGTCCAGGTATGAAGGTTCGTTGTCGTGTGAGTGTATTGGGTAAGCGCTTGAGAGAATCGACCGACGGGGGGTAATATCGTCGCGTGGTAGTGATCGGCGGTAAGTGGTACCGGGTGAGATTTCTGGTATTACTGACGTCGTGATAGATGATTCTGTGTTGAAGTCGGATATTTCAGCACGATATGCCAGCATTATCGTCCTGACCAGATTCAGTTTACAAGATTGTAGCAACACAGAATGATGGACATACAATTATCATTTCGCCAGATGCACATAGTTGTATCGTTGTGTTAACGTTGGTCTTAAATAAAAGCCTTAAGTGAATACCCAGCGCTTCTTTAAATTAAGGATTGCAGGTATAGGATGTTTCGTGTTCACAACGGAAACCATTTAATTGGTTCATTCGATGACTGTGAAGCTATGGAACTTGGTCCTGGTCAGAGAAGGGATATCGTGTACCGTCAGATTGGGTATGAAGAAGTGATAATATATAGTACTTGCTCCACAGAGTGACAGCTAAGCTCTCTCTCTCATCGTCTCCTCTCTCTATCTCGTCTCTCGTCTCTGTCTTCTTCTCGTCTCGTCACGCGCGGAAGCGTCATAAT